>APFE031172232.1:33348-93484 GCA_000404065.3 Pinus taeda | reverse complement strand
TATTAGGTTCTAAATTTAAAAATAATGGGTATATAAGAATGAGATTAACCATTAGATTTTTATTAATTAAATAAATAATTATTATTATATAAGGGTAATGGTAGATAAATATATTGTAATAATAATGCAGAGATAAATAATATTATATATCATATTTTTATTTATATTATATATAATATTATAAATAATATATTAGTTAAATAAGTAGATAATAGAAATATTTACCATTTTATTATTCTAATATATTCCGTCTAAATATAAGGGTTAAATATTAATATTATTAATAATATTAAAATGATAAAAAAAATTAGGGTAATATATATTAAAGAATAGATAAATATATTAATAAAATAATAATTAAATTAAGTTCTTGATTTAAAAATAATATATGATATTTACCATTCTAATTATTTAAATAAATAATTAATAATATTAATATTATATAAGGGTAATGGAAAATAAATATATTAATATTAGTAATAAAATCATATTTAATTAAATAAACAATATAATCATAATATTGTATATAATTATAATAATAAATAAATAGATAAATAAAATAATTAAATAAATTTAGATCCCTCCCCCCGGGGCCTGGTCAAACCTAGCTGTTAGAGGTCCGGTTAACTGTTACTCAGTCAATTTTAGTTGTTCGAATGGCCTGCTGTCCCTATTTAATGCATCGCTCGGATTGGATATTCAACTTGTCCTGACGATGAACCACACTGGTTGGTTCGAAACGCGTCGACAAATGATTTTTTATGTGATTTTGCCAAAATTATTCTCTAAGCATGTTTATTCCAATTGTAAAGTTAGTATTAGTCACAAATTCAATTCTTCTTTTAATTTTCTATTTCACCCTGTAATATTAATATGAGTTGATTCAATGTTTTCTCCAATTAGAAAGTTTTTACATGGATGGTCCCGCTTACAAAGTCAATCTACATATTTAACGGCTTATATTTGATAACATCATGAACGAAGGCCCATTAAAATTGTCATTGCATTGAGAAAATGGATTTTTTTTGTTTTGCTTTAGGATCTTGCTCATTCAAACCGTAAAAGTGGGTTAACTTAATTTAACATTTTATTTTGACATTTTTAATTAATTAACTTAACATATACAATTACTTTTAAAATAAATCTCAACATTTGACATGTGACTCCTACTAAGAATATTTCAGAATATGCTCTAGAGCTTAAATCTCTACCATCCACCTAATAATTATTGATAATTAAAATAAAATTTTGGAAACCCTATTCCAAAATAGGCATGCATATCCACATAATAAATATTGATAATTAAATTAAAGAGTTTAGGCCCAATATCCTCCATTCCTTATGCCTTTGGTAGCCATCTAAAAACTAGAATTAGGCATCGCTACCCGTTTCATACCCAACCCTGACACAAAAGGTAAATCAATGTTGATGCTCAAATCAATGTGGATGCTCTAATTCTCTTGACAAGAGAGACTATAGTTGGTCCTTCATCACCCTCTATTACAACTATTTCTACTCTAGCTTGTGAGAAGAGTTGAGAAGAGTTAATCCACGATGACCATCAAAATGTTATGGTGATTACAAAGAAAAAAAAATTGAGTAAGCAAATGTAGTTTTGTCGTGAAGAAAGATTTTACCATAACATTATAAGAAATGTGGTTTTCAAAGCAACAATATTTTTTTTTGTATAATAAACACCTATTCAATAATTCCAGACAATATCAATTCCATGTAAAATAGTAGAATAAATGGAATAGAATCTATCTCCACTTGCTACCTAGCTTAAATTATTTTATTTTATTTTATTTTATGTTAGCATGCAATATTTGCAAACCCCTATATGTAGCTCTTGTTATAATTGTGTAGAGAGCATTTGGCATGTGACTATGGGGGTAATGTTGTAGTGGTGTAAATGTTTATAAACATTTACATGTAGGTTCAATTAAAAAATAATAAATAATAAAAGGTTAAAAGTAATATAAAGCCTCAACCCCAAGAGTTAACTCAATTGGTCAAGCTACTATCCTTAATGCACCTTGCTAATGGGGGTCACGAGATCAATTCTCCTTGACGCTCTTAGGGTTAGGCCACCTTGCTAATGGGGGTCACGAGATCAATTCTCCTTGATGCTCTTAGGGTTAGGCCACGAGCTAATGAGTTGGTGGGAAGCGATCCCTTTCAATGGATATTTGGTGTCCATAAACCACACATTAGATATTGTTAAAATCCAGAGTTAAGATGGATCATTGTCAGTAATGATCACTTTAGTTAAACACCATTGCATATAAAGATTTCTAAATCACTATGGACTAGTTGCAACATAAATATGTGATAGATTGTGAGGAAGAGAGGAGATTACATCTTTTATGTTTAATGTGTATACATACACACACACTTGGAATGAAAGCGCAAGAAACCCCTGAGTACTTCCTCATATTTTGTGGATGGTAAACTAGGTAAACTATTGGCTCTGATTATAGGGCCTCTCCCCAATGGAATAAAAGAGAGTCGAACCCATGATCAACAACAATTAGTAACAATATCAATGAATTTCACATCTAGCTCTAGATGACTTGAGCTAATGATTGAGGATATTGAGAGAGAGAGAGATTTTATTATACTAAATTTACAAACAAAATCATTGATTTTTTGTGTGTGGCTTAAAAGAAAAGCTAGTACAAATATTATCATTACTTCATTCACTAATCTGCAAGAACCCCAATGGAATCAAAGAGAGTCGAACCCATGATCGACAACAATTAGTAACGATAATGTCAGGTCAGGCAGTAACTCCACAAAACAAACAACTGATTCGTCTATTATTCCATAGGTAGGTCATTGTTATATACAATAGGAGTGATTGTTCAGTTCATCTCCCGATGATTGTTCACATTCCTAATTTATTTATTTACATAAAATTCCCCCAATCATGAAGATTAGGTGTCAACATTCCCCCCCTTAATTTGAAGGGATGTTGGTGAGTCCAAGCATCATTCTAAATCGTTCAAGATTTTCCCTTCCAAGTGTTTTGGTGAAGATGTCTATAATTTGCTCATTTGTGGAAAAATGACGGAGATGGATTGTTTTGGCCTCAATCTGATGTCGAATCAGATGATTTTTAGTATTGATATGCTTTGTTCGATCATGGAACTTTGGGTTCTTGGCCAACTTTATTGCAAAGGTGTTGTCAATCATGAGTGGAGTTGATTGTACTTGTTTTACCTGCAAATCTTCAAGAATTTTTCTGAGCCACACAATTTCTTTCGTTGCTTCAGCTGCTGCCACGTATTCTGCTTCTGTTGTGGAATCTGCTAGAACTGATTGTTGCGTGATCTCCAAGAGACAGCTCCTGATCCAAGACTCATAGCATATCCTGAAGTAGATACTCCAATTTCTTTGTCTCCATCGAAGTCTGAATCAGAGTATCCAATCATGCTGAAGTCGTCCACCTGTGTATACTTGATTCCAAGGTCTTGAGTTCCCTTCAAGTACCTTAGAACTCTTTTTGCAGCATACCAATGTCCCTCACAAGGCTTTTGCATAAACCTGGAGAGGATTCCAACAAGCAAACGAAATGTATGGTCCTGGTAGTAGTGAGGTACATGAGACTTCCTACAAGCTGTCTATATTTTGTTGCATCCTCAAATTCCTTTCCTTCAATAGATGTGAGCTTTAAGTTTTGTTCCATTGGAGTAGTAAGAGGATTGCACTCTGTCATGCCAAATCTGTTTAACAAATCTCCAATGTATTTCTTTTGGGAAAGAAATATGGATTTTGGATGTTGGGTTACTTCAATGCCAAGATAGTAATGAACATAGCCCAAATCAGTCATTTCAAAACCTTTCTTCAATTCCTTCTTTATGGATGCAATGTAGTTTTCATTGTTCCCTGTTATCAAAAGATCATCTACATATACAACAAGATATACAGTTGTTTTTCCAACCTTCTTGACAAACAAAGTTGCATCATCAAGATCATAATGTTTGAAATTGAGTTTCAGAAGATGCTCAGTTAGTTTTTCATACCAGGCTCGCAGTGCTTGTTTGAGGCCATACAAGGATTTCACAAGTTTGCATACTTTATGTTCATGTCCTTTCACAACAAATTCTTCAGGCTAGGACATAAAAACATTCTCTTTTAGATCTCCATTCAAGAAAGTAGTTTTTACATCCATTTGATGGACTTTCCAACCATTCTGAGCTGCTAGGGTAAAGAGTTTCCAGATGGTAGCCCATTTTGCTGTGGGGGCAAAAGTCTCCTCATAATCGACCCCTTCCTTTTGTGCAAAACCTTTTGCCACAAGACTATATTTGTGCTTGTCAAGTGAGCCATCAGCTTTATACTTGTTCTTGTAGACCCACTTGCAGCCAATTGGTTTGGTTCCTAATGGAGTATCAACCAACTTCCAAGTACCATTATTTATCAAGGCATCATACTCCTTTTGCATTGCTTCTTTCCATTCATCATGAGAAGCAGCTTCTTTGAAGGAAGTTGGTTCAAAATCTGTAGACAAGTTCAATTCACAATCATAAGAAACATCATATCAACAGGTGAATTAGAGTCATCCACATCACCTCCATTTTGCCGGTTTGAATTTCTAGTTCCTGTCTTTCCAACCTCATTAGGACGAACACTTTCAAGTATCTTTGTCAGCCACTTTGGTAGACCTTTCTCAGATGGTCCAGGCTGCTTCGTTGATTGAGTTGGGACTGAATCAAGATTGAGTCTCCCAATTCTATCAATCACATCACTTAAAGCATCATCTGTTGTTGGTGTTTCATGTGGGGGAGAGTGTTCTTCATAGGAAGATTCCACATGCTGATCTAGTATAGGAATCCCCCCTTCAAGATGTGGACTCTGATTATCAAATTCTTGAAATGATTTTGCTTTTGCGAATCTATCCAAGTGATCAAGTTGCTACTCAACAACGTTGTCAATTTTGGATGATTCAAGAAAAATTACATCTCTAGATACAACAAACTTCTTATTTACTTCATCATAGAGACAGTATGCTTTGGAGGTGTTTGAATACCCCAGAAAGATACACTTATGACTTCTAGCACCAAGTTTGTTTCTATGTACCTTTGGTATCAAGGCATAACATGTGGAACCAAAGACCCTGAGATGCTTTACCGAAGGAACATGTCCATGCCACATTTCATAAGGAGTCTTGTTTCTAATAGCATTAGATGGACATCTATTCTTTATATATGCAGCACATAGAACAGCATAAACCCAAAACATTATCTTTACATTTTTGAAAAACATCATGGAGCGTACCATATTTAAGATTGTCCTATTCATTCGTTCAACTACTCCATTTTGTTGGGGATTATAAGGCACAATTGCTTGATGTTTGATCCCATGTTGGTGAAGATAGTTTTCAAACTCATTTGAAGTGTATTCTTTTCCATTATTAGTGTGAATAGAGCCAACATGAGATTGTGCATCACTTTCAATCCATGTATGAAAGTTCTTGAATGTTTGAAAAGCATCAGATTTGTTCTTCAATAAATAAACCCAACACATTCTGGTGTAGTCATCAATAAATGTCATCATATATTTATTTCCATTTTCAAAAGGAACAGGCATTGGACCACATAAATCTAAATGAATGAGTTCAAGTTTTCTATGTGATCTTGAATGTGAATCATGAAAAGACTGTTTTCTATGCTTTCCTAGAATGCAAGCATCACATTGCTTAAGTTTCCTTGGAATTGTAGGCAAACCAGCAACACCATTTTTCTTCAACAAGCAGAGGTTGTCATAGTTCAAATGTTCAAATCTAGCATGCCATAATAAACTTGATGGAAGTGTACCTTCTTCATGATGAGAATTGTATGAGAAATTTTTTGCACGAGCAGAGGTTCCTTGTAGCTTGAGAAGTCTTTCTTCTTCTATTCCCCTCATGACAAGTGAGTGGTTAGATGATTTTCTTACCTCAAGCTTGCCATCAAACATATGAATGGAGTGACCTTGCTGGTGGATGTGGACCAAGGACAACAAGTTTCTATTGAGCTATGGGAGATATAGAACATGATGCAGAAGAAAGTCTGGAAGACCAGGCAGTTTATGCCTGATTGTGCCAAGCCCTGATGGCTTGATTTTTGATTGGTCTGCAAAGTATACTGCTCCATCAACATTTTCAGTAAATTCTTTAAAAAAAAAATTCTATGAGTCATGTGGCAGGTTGCTCCTGAATCATGCAACCAATCATTTTTCCAAGAAGCAAGTGAAGCATTAAATAAATCTTCATTTACTCCAATATTACATTGTGCCACAACATAGTGAGCAGATTCAGGTGCTTTACCTTTGTCTGTATCATCAGTTTTACCTTTATGTTGGTTTCTTTTCTGCTCAATTTTGTCCCATGGTAGCTTGCAAGTAGAGGCATCATGTGATCCATTTCTTTTGCAATGAATGCAGTGCAAATCTACCTTTTCTCCTTGAGAATGTCTGCCCCCCCCTGCCTCTGAAATATCTTCCTCTTCCTCTTCGACCTCCTCTCCCTCTTAAGAATCTTGAGCAGGATGCTTTTCTTTAGGAGCAAGGCACACAACCTCTTCAGAAGATTCAGGGGTTGTCTTCTTTCCAAAAGCTTTCTCTCTTTCAGCAAACTTTTTCACAAGAGAGTCAAAGGTGATATCTTTAAGATTTCCATTTGCTTGCAATGACTCAAGATAATTGGAGTAAGTAGGATAAAGTGCCTTGAGAAAAGAGATAAGAGGAATATCTAATTCAACCTTAGTGGATTTGATATCATGCACTATAGACTTTACTTCAGATGCAAGAGCAAGAGGATCATTATTTTGTAGTTCAAGAGTGAAGATTTTAATCATGAGTTGAACCACATCAAGTGCAGAATGTGAGTCATAGAGTTCTTTAAGCTTTTGTAAGGCTTCAAAGGCAGTTGAATATGACGAAATATGGAGACTCACCTCTTCATTTTTAGATGTTGTGATTAATGTATAAGCTTTGCTGTTCTTTTTTTCCCATATGACGAGTTCTTTGTCTGAGGTAGGCTGTACTGGTTCATTGTCTTCATCTCCGACACACACTCCTTTCCACAACTCATTGAAAATGAGGGTGTGTTTTATCATTTGGGAGCATTCAAGATAGTTCTCATTTCCAGTGAGAACTATTCCCACCATGGATATGATTGAATGCATACTGTAACAAAAAAAACTTCTGCTACAAAACTTTTACTCTTAATGGAAAAAAAATATAGTTCTGATGTGACTGGAAAACAAACTCAAATTGACAGCAAATGTCAATACCCCAGAGATATATATCAGTCGCACTATTCAAAATATATATGTGTTTATTCTTCATTTTTTGGACGAACACTAGATTTCATTTTTTACTTCAGGTATCAACAAGACATCCACAGGAAGAGCTACAAACATATGCAAACATTACAGTATTGCCCAGGTGTATGTCCTAGTAATATCGAAGTGTCTTGCAGGTGAAAATGTTTTAATTTAAGAGCCCTATGGTGAAATGCCATAACCCCAATTTTAATTTCAAAATGAAGAGTGAAACCCAATTAAGATTATAACCCAAGGTTGAGATCTTCAAGAGGCCGCATGCAGGTCATTAAGAACAGATTCGATTTTAGAGAGAAATTCCATTTCTTCAAATATTGTCTGTCAAGCAAAGAGACTACAATCTCCACCAGTAATCGAGCCTCTGTTGCTGTGTCATTGGTTCTATAGACACTGCAGAGATAGTGAGCACCTTTATGAATACATGTGACACCGTTTTGAAACAGAATTGCAGGCCCTTCAAAAAATTTTAACACACAGCGCTTCGCCCAGCTTACTGCTGCCGAGGTATTCGCTAAAGGAATGTCAGGACATCACTTTTATTCCATTGAAAGGATCATTTCACGCAAATTCATTGTATGGACAATCATTAGATAGGGGAAAGGCAGTATGGACAACGCTTTTGAATGGAGCAACGCATTGTATGGAGCAGGCTTTTAAATGGAGAATAGAGGAGCAGAATAGGGAGTTACAAAGGGCATAAAAGCTAAAAAAGGAGCTGGCTCTGATACCATGTCAGGCCAGGTAGTAACTCCTCAAGGCAAAAATGATTCATTCCTTCAAGTAGGTCTTCATTAAATACATGAGGGAGAGATTGTTCAGTTCATCTCCCGATGACTATTCATATTATTTATTTATCTATTTACATTATATTCATCCAATCACGAGGATTAGGTGTCAACAACTATAAAAAGGCTCACAAACATCCAACAAACAATATTGAATCAACCTAAACACATGCAATTTTTGAGACCTCTATTAGTTTTGTTTAATTATTATTACAATTCTACTAAAATTATATATCTTTAATATATAAATTATTTTAATTTTATTATAAAAATAATTAAAAAGATTGTATTTTTTTAATAATTATTATTATTTTTAATTAAAAGAATTATATATATATATTATATATATTATTTTTTTTTTTTTTTTACAAAGTCGGTTGCTAGATATATTCAAAAAAGGAGGGGGAGACTAAGCTCCGGTGTTACATTGGAAGAGCTCACAGTATGAGCTTGCAGCTGAATTACATTGTGACATTTCACTGGAATGCTTTTATAATCCGTTTGAAAGATTCTAGTACAAGTGTAGATTCTGATAAATTGGGACAAAAGCAAGCTGACTTTACAATACATTTAGTCTATACTTATGTGATTGATCTTCCGAGAATTGGAATCCTCCGAGTGGCTGTCAGCTTATGCAACTTTTGCACTAGAGGAACTGGTGCTTGGGTCGTTGAGCTTGTCCATCATAAACTTGAGAATCTCAACAGACTCCTGAATGTGCGCACAGGTATTTGAAAGAGCGCTGAATTGCTCCTGCAGAGAAGAGATGCGGTGAAGGAAGGGTTTGATATCGGCCTCATATTTGGCTGTGATAATCCTTGTAGTAGCATCAATTTTTTCGTCTAGAAGACACTGATGTGTTATGACTTGTTCAAGTTCAGCTTGAAGATTGCGGCAATGCAGGAAATCCTCACTTCGATCCATCAAAAAACTTCAAAGTTGGTCTGGAGTGATGCTGGAAGAGGAATCTCACCAACTGTTGCAACAAAACTGGGCACAGGTCTGTAGGAGATATCAGACTTTGATTCAGAAGCTGCAACTGAGCAATAGGAATCGCTAATGACTAGAACAGGGGTACAGTGAGGCAAAGAGGCTGACCTTATTAAAGCAATGAGGAAGGGTCGAGCATTAGGGGGCCTGAAGAAGGAGGCGAGACCAATAATAGAGATCGATAGCCAACTGATAGTCATTGCAGAGGAGGTGAAGAAAGCAAAGAACATGGAGATGGGGGCTTGCAAATGAAGGGGAGGCTTCCTGAGATAAATAATAGGTGAGCAGAGACTTGAGGAGTACCGGATCAAGTGGAAGAGGCATGGGTGATCATGGATATTGCAGACAAAGATTGGATTCGAAGGATCAGCATATCCTACGGTGTGATATGATTGGATTATTGGTGATTTGTGACAGTATCCATCAAATTTACTGTGGATTTGATCAGGGTACTTTTTTATAGTAGCGCGGTTTATTGGAGAAAAACAACTTGAGACAATCATAGATATCATGGGATGAATTGGTGTAGGACCTCATTGTTGCATAGGATGCTTCCTTTAGTCCGTGAGCAGGCTTGACTAGCCCTTTTCTCGGCTTCTTGATTATTGGAATGGAGGATGTGATAGAAGTGGTACTCCTGGTCATGGGATGTCAGGATTTTACATCGATTGATGGTTTGTTGCAAAAAAAAGTTGGAATCTTGCCGTCTGCTATTCATTAAGCTGATTATAATGGCGGAGTCGCCAAAGATGAGGGCTTTTTTGATCCCCTGGGCCTGTAACTAAATAATGCCTTGGTAGAGTCCCAGAGCTTCGGCTCTGTTATTAGAGAGGATTCTCAATCCCCATTCATAGGAGGTTAAGGGTTCACCTGAGGGATTATAGATGATGACCCCTGCTCCCGCTGTTCCTCGGTTTGATTTAGAAGCTCCGTCGAAAAATAAGGAATGGGATTTTCTTGAGTGGAGCTAGTTGCTGAAATCATCCTGTTTTAAGCGAATTTTCCAACTAAGACTGTTTTCTTTGCCCTGGTTACTGTTGATTTTCACTATTGAAGGAATACTGATTTTATCAAGTAGATTTCGTATGAAATCTCTTTCCTCAGTCCAGATACTGGTAATATCTAGTTTTTTTGTTATCTTGGAAACTATGGTTTCGGTCGCCAAACTTTTTGCCTTGATGTAAAGGTGCCTGATCGAGGTCTCTTTGTCTCTAAATATCATGCTATTCTAAAATCCAAATCCTCCATAAAAGAGAAAATGGGAGGGCGTCCCACACTCTTTTAGCTGGATTATGCTTCATGGATTGCTTCGTCAATGGAGTGTTGAGAATTCCAGATGGAAGGCACAGAGGGGTTGATGTTGTTCCAGCATGAGACTGCAAAGGGACAGGAGATAAAAATATGCTTTATGGAGTCCTCTGCTACTTTACAGTTAGGGCATCTGGAGGGTCCAGAAATGCCTCTTTTTTTTAGATTCTTTGCATTGAGAATTTTTCCTTTCAGGAGAGTCCACATGAAGAATTTAATCTTTGGAATAACTTCTGCTTTCTTTAAAATCTTCCAGTGTGTCCATGCTGATGCTGGGTGTTCCTTGCTGCTTAAGTAATCATAGCCTGCTTTGATTGAGTAACTGGTTCCTGTAGGGTCCCATCTGAAATCATCCTTGTCATTTTTGAAGGTGGGCGCAATACTATGCAGATGATTGCAAAAAATGTCAAAACTGCCTTTGAGATGATGGGGAATGGGAGGAAATTTCCATCGCATCCAAACATGGGTTGTTGCATCCCATTGAGAGATTTGGCCTAAATTACATATACCTTTACTTTGGAAATAGAAAATTATGGAATCCATACCTGGGAGACTGTTGGTGGTTGGGTTTCCCATGATTTTATCAGAGCCGATGTTGATAGTTGTACCTCCTTTTGGCACTTTGGAAACATTTTGCACCATGAAGGTAATGAATTTTTTACAAAGCTTCCAGATCTTTGTACAATTTCGATTGGGGATCTCAGTTGTAAGCAGATGTTGCCCTGGCTGATTGAGGTATTTTGCCTCCAAGACTTTTTTCCACCAGGCTGTTTGATTTTCCATAAGTCTCCATATCATCTTTCCACCAAAGGCTAAATTCATGAGTGATGGGGATCTTATTCCAAGGCCTCCTTTCTCTTGGTTTTGGATGACATGTTTCCATCTCACTAGGTTGAATTTTTTCTTCTCATTCTTTGCTCCCTGCCAGAGAAAGAATCTGAGAATGTTGTCCATTTTGCGATGAAAGGATGCTGGAGCTTGAGCCAGGGAAAATTGATAGAGGGAAGAGAGGAAAGGCCCGATTTGAGAAGCACCAGTCGCCCAGCTGGATTGAGCCAAGAAGTTCCCCATTTCTGAACTTTTCTTTTCATTTTGTCTAAGGTTAAATCCCAGGAATCTGCCCTTACATTCCCTATACTCACCGGCATTCCCAAGTAATTGAAGGAGTCCCAGTTTAACTTACAAGGGACACCAAAAATGTTAGCAATACTGTGAATCGTTTGAGCTGAAGCATTCCATCCGTAAATGCAACTTTTGAGATGGTTAATTTGACCCCTTGATTATCTCATGAATTTATCTAGCAAGGATTTAAATCTTCAAGCTATAATGGTGGTCGCCCCCCCCCCCCCCCAACAATAAAGTATCGTCAGCAAATTGAGAGTGGTTGATATTTTTTATGCCATATTCAAATTTAATGCCAGTGATGAGGCTTGCCTGCCTCTTATGATCAAGTGCACAACTAAATGATTCTGCCATTAGGCTAAAAAGATATGGAGATAAGGGGCAGCCTTGTCTTAATCCTCTTGAGGATTGGAAGGAAGGTCCAGGTCTACCGTTGATAAGGGGAGCGATCCATGGGCCAGAGATACAGGCTCTTATGATGTTAAGAAGGAGAGGAGAGAAGCCCACTTTGTGGAGAACCATAAAGAGGAAAGAATTCCTTACCATGTCAAAGGCATTGGCCAAGTCTAATTTCAAAATAAAGCCTTTTTCATTCCTTGAGTGGCTTGAATGTATGGCTTCCCGAACCAAGAGAATAGAGTCTGATATTTGTCTATTAGCCATAAATCCTCCTTGGTTTTTAGAAATTAGCATCGATAGGAGGGGTTTGAGACGAAAGGCTAGGATTTTAGTGAAGATTTTGTAGGAAGAGTTGCATAATGATATTGGCCTGAAGCGGGAGAAGTTGGAAGGGCGGTTCTCCTTTGGAATGAGGGCCAGATGAGTAGAGCTTGTATAACCTCCTATTTTTCCTTTTCTCTGTATCCACTTGAAATATTTAATGAGATCCTTTTTTATTAACTCCCAGTATTCTCTATAAAGGCAAATTGGGAATCCATCCGGTCCAGGTGCCTTATTAGGCTGAAGGCTCCATATTGCTTCTAGTATTTCTTTCTCTTTTATCTCTTCTATCAAATTTTTGTTTAAACCTATTGTGACCTTTGTTGGCAAGTGTTGGAGGAGGTCATCATAGAGTTCTTCCTCCCCTGTTTCAGTTAAGAGCTCCTTGAAATGGTCTGTGGCAGCCCCTTTGATATCTGATTGTTCAATATGTTGAGTCCCTGCACTGTCTATGATGACTATTATGTTATTTTTGATTTTCCGTGCAATGGCTTGTTTGTGAAAAAAGGAGGTATTCTTATCCCCGCTTTCCAACCAGATTTGCCTAGACTTTATACGCCATTTTTCTTCCTCCTCTCTTTTGATTCTGCACAATTGATTGTATAGTTTTTCTTCTTGTGCCTTTTCATTCTAGCAGTACTCTTAATGTTCTATTACGCTTTGGAGATCTTCAATTTTGGATTTCAACTCACATTTTTTTTCCTCGGGTTCATTGTATTGCGTTTTGACCCAATTTTTGAGCACTTTTTGCACATTTCTTAACTTGTTCTCCCATATAAAGCTTGGAGATCCTTCAATATGTTGACCCCAGGTTTGCTGGATGATATTTTTAGCTGCTTGGTAATCGCTCCATATGTGATTATATTTGAATGGAAGAGGCCCGAGGGGGCAGTGCACATCCATGGCTAATGTAATTGGGTAGTGATCTGAGACTGCAAAGGGCAAAATGGAAGAGTTGACAACTAGAAAGGAAGAGAGAAAGGAGATATTGACCAGGAACCAGTGCAGTCTCTCCATTATATTGCTACTACCCAGTCTACAATTACTCCGTGTATATTTTTGGTTTTTTGGAATGATATCTATCAGGTCACCGTTTTGCATTATGTTTTCCAGCTGATTTCTGAATGGATCTGGCATAAAGCTTCCCCCACACTTTTCATTGGCATGTAAGATTAAGTTGAAGTCGCCTCCTAACATGATGTTACTGCTATCTTCTTCCATTATGTTTTTGCTGAGAGAGTCCCAGCAGACTTCTTTGTCCCTGTAATGGTTATGGGCATAAACATTAAAAATGACAATTTGCTATTTGCTCATGTTGTTCCTCAACACACTCTTTATCCAATGCCGTTCTTTTAGTTCAACTTCACTATTCCACTCTTCCTGACTCCATATGGTAGTAATTCCGCCAGAGGCCCCTTTAGCTTCACAAATACTTCCTTTATAGCACTTATGACGATCAATAATCTTGTTGATTTCTGACTCTCTTTGTTTTGTTTCCTGTAATAAGATAGTAGATGGTTTCTCTTGAGTTATAAGATCTTTTAGGGCCTTGGTTTTGGAGGGGTGCCAGAGTCCCCTGCTATTCCATGAAAGGATTTTAATCATTTCAGACCTGTGGTTCGAGGGGGTGCTCTGCCTCCCTTATCTTTTCTTGTTGTTTCTTGATCTTTTGTGCCATGAATGTAAGATTCTATAGGATTCTGTAGTCATAGAGCTATATCCTTTTGTGGATTCTTATCCCTATGCTGTTTGGAGGTCTTTCTTCTTGGCTTCTTTTGACCACCTAGAGAGGATCCCTGATCCTTAGAGTTGCTGCGAGTAATTCTAGGAGGGAGGGGATCTAATAATAGGTGGGAGGGAATGGTCATAGAATGGGGGGAAGAAAGGGGTTCAGAAAGATTCAAAGGAATAGGATCATCTTCGGGGAGGGAGAGGACATGGAAGGGGTTGGAGGAGGGAGGATATGGAAGAGGTTTCAACATTCTAGAGGATTGAGGCAAATGAGGAGAAGAAGGAAGAGGGGATGAGGGTAGGGCGGAAGGGTTATGGGAGGAGGGAGGGGGATGAGTGGAAGGTCCAGCTTCATTGGGCAGTTTGAGACCAGGGGCTATTTTTTTCTTTCTGACCACTTCCCATTGTTCTTCTTGTGTATTATTATCAACATTAGAAAGCTTAGTGCAACAGTTAGCAAAATGATCGTACTTGTGACATACCTTACACTTGAAGGGGATCTGTTCGTAGTCGAGTTGCTGTATGTGCGACCATTCTTCAACTTTGAGCTTGATGGCTTCTGTAAGACCTTTACCCAAATCAACCTCGACACAGATACGGGCACATGCCTGCATATTATCTCTTGGCTCACTTCGATCAATGTATTTGCCGACCGCATTTCCAATGGCGCACACTGATTCATCTCCCTAGCAATGCAATGGGAGATGAGGGAGACGAACCTAAACAGGAACCGCATTAGGAACCTAAACAGGAACCATTTGTTTAAGTAAAAACCTCTGGAATCCATGAAGTAAGGGCCATTACGAAATATCAAATCCTTGTCTTCCTTTCTCTCAAAGTGAAAAGTGAAGTATCCTTCCCACAGAATCTAATAGAAATTTTCCCTTGAATCTTATCTGCCCAGTTCCTTTCCACCCACCTCTGAACAGGTTTTGGTGAGGGCCAAAGACCTGTAAATTGCCCTATTAGTCCCTTTTCCGCCAAAGCAAGAGCAGCCATTCTGGGCAAGGTAGGGGGAAGAGAAACTTCCTGTAACCCCTCGATTTTTTTAACGAATTTGGAGATAGCAAGACGAGCTCGTTGGGGCAGTAAGGAGTTTATAAGAGCAGAAAATGCCTGTTGTTGAGCTGTCTCCTCTGGTGGAGCCTCCGGAGGGGCCATCTGGGTAGCTATGGAGTGTTCCAGGGGAAGAACAGGTGGGCTCGTGCACATTAGTCACTTGCAGGCGGCTGCAGTAGCAGGAGCTCGCGCGCTAGGTCCGAATAATTTTTTGTGATTGACTATGTTTCCAATCATCGATTAGCCCAAAGAATTCAAACATTTATTATTGGTTTTAATTGTGTCTAATAAAACATATTTTACCTCTTATATATTGAGCATATATTTATTAATTAAGTAATTATATTATTATTATTATTAGTATTAATCATTTTAGATCCATCTTAAATTTAGATCTATTAAGTGCTAAGAGGTATCAAATCTTGAGTGGACATTTTGGGTGTAAAACTTGAAAAAATATTTACATTTTGAGAGATTTGATTCTCTTGGCACTTGATAGATCTACAGTTAAAATGGGTCTAGTCTGGTTTTATTGTTTAAAATAATGTAAAATATTTCAATATCTTAACTTATGTCTGAAACATAATTTAATGTATATTGTTTAACCAAAAATTATAAGAATATTTATTTTGTAATTATTTAAATTCTAAAAATTATTAGTTAAGTAACTACAAACAACTACAAAGAATTGTTGATAATTATATCATAATCACTGTGTTGTTGTCTAAATTTGTCTTGCTAAATTATTGTTTAAATGAATATTAAAAACAACTAAGCTGAATAATTTTATACTTTAATACTTTATTAGTACGCAATAACATCTCTTCAATTTTATATTAATTTCCATAAACTAATAACCAAGTATACTTAGGCTATTTTTCTTACCTCACACTAAGTAGTCTGGTCATTCAAATTGAATGTAAACATGCACTCACACTAAATAGTATGGTTATTGTAATCATACACTCACACTAATTATAAGCATAATCACACTAAATAGTGTGATTATTCAAATTAAATATAAGCATATACTTCCCATTGATGAATCTTTTAGTAGCAAATCCACCCACGATAATTTGAATTATCTTCCTGAATAATGTATGCTTGAATTATGAACTATATTCTTTACTCACATAAAAGATGTTCAAATCGACTATAATTAACTAATTCACCTAGAATTTGAGTAAATTTGAACTATGGACTTTCTTACTTACCTCGACATCAAGGTGATGTATACTTGAACTATGGGCTCTCTTCCTTACGTATATATAAAGGCAATGTATATGTTAACCCTAAACTATTTTCCTACATATTACTATTTTCCTACATATTACTATTTGAATAATTTCCTACATATTCAAGGTTCTTGTGGGAATAATTTATAACTAAACTCCCACCTCCACATTAAGGTGAAACATACTTGAATCGTGGACTATTTTCCTTACCTTCACATTAAGGAAAATTATAATTGAACTATCTTCCTCATAAGCATATATTGGATGTTTTTTTTCAAATTACTTCAAACTGTATTCCTTACCTCCGTAATAGGGTGAAAGTATATTTGAAGTATGAGCTATCTTACTTACAATTATATATTCCTTATCTCTATAAAAGGGTGAAAGTATATTTGAAGTATAAGCTATCTCACTTACAAGTACATATTCAAGATTCTTGTTTAAACCAATGGTAAATAATTACTTTGAGTTCAATATTCTAAGTAGCTAACAATTTGAAAAGGATTCTCTTTATTCAAATCAATGGAAAATATAGTCATGTCATGACTTATCTTCCTCTTTTCCACATCAAAATTGTTGTTTGAATTGAGTATAAACAACTGCTTTAAATTCAGTGATATAAGTAGCAAGTCCACTCACAATGTAATTATTTTCTTATTTTTACATATTGACTCCATTGTAAACAATTCTTTCAATTTAAATCTTCAAAATAGCTAACCATTTGAGTAAAGTTCTCTCCACATCAAGGTGATATATACTTATACTATGACTTATCATTCTTACTTCCATGTCAATGTTACTATTTGAATTGATTAAAAACAAACACTTCAAATTTGATCCTATAATTAGTCAATCTACTTACGATGTAAACTATTGTCTTTATTTCTACATATCCATCAATGAAAAGTATAATTATAATGAACTAATTTCTTCATCTTCACAATTTAATACTATTTTTTTGTTTGTTAATTCATCTCTAAACCAGTAGGACGAATGTATGGCTTGAGAAATTGTGACCCATAGGCATCTAAATAATCAAAATCCCTCAAATTTCGCACTTGGCCTAAGCCGCACCAACCCATTCTTGTAGATGGATTTGTACACATCATGTTTCAAATTGATAGAGCCTTAATGAAACGTTTTGTCGTTGACTACTCTACAACCTATAGACAACAATTTAATATTGTTATTTAAACCCTCGTGCGATGATAGGGTGGTTGTCTTACCAGGATGTTATCCCATCCACCCGGTTTCAAATACCACAGGGAGACGCCATGACCCATCATGATAAGGCTAGAAAGATAGGCATCCTATTGGAGCCTAGGATCCTGGCTCCAGTTTCCAGTGGTCTCTGGACGACTTGGTTCTAGACTAAACTATGAGTTTCTGATATATGTGGCTTGTAAATTGTTGCATGTCTAAAAATTTTGTTGGTTCCCCATCAACCATTTTTCTTTAACAAAATTATAAATCATTAAATTCTTTAAATAATATTT
The DNA here is from genome assembly GCA_000404065.3 of Pinus taeda. NCBI lineage: Eukaryota > Viridiplantae > Streptophyta > Pinopsida > Pinales > Pinaceae > Pinus > Pinus taeda. Next base: position 75,710 of record APFE031172232.1, on the reverse strand, counting down.
TTTTACCTTTATTTATTCACTCATTCAACAAGCTAATATTATTTTATTTTATAAATCTAAAAAATAATTATCGATTAATTTTTTGTTGAAAATAGCAACAAGAAATGCTAAATATAGAAATGCTAAAAATAGCATTTCAGGATACATTCCAATTTTAATTAGTCCCTAAATTAATATTGTGAATTAAAATTCGAATTTGAGCTCAGAAGTTGTTTGTAAAATAATTAATTAATTCATCTTGAATTAATTAGTTAGAGAAAATCAAACATGAAGTCTATGTGAAGACATGCAACAGTTATCCCTTTGATTGAGGAAGCTATCCCTTAATTAAGGAGATCAGGATGAGTTGTACTTTGAGTTGTAATTAGTTAGTTCAGTTAACTAAGTTAAGTCCAATTAGATTTGTTCCAACAATTTGTGGAACTGATTGTGAGTTCGGTTAGTCAATGCATGCATGCATGCAACTAGTGTATTTTAGATAACTAAATCTTCTCTCATAAATAACTTATGCATGTCAGTTCAGACAGAGACCCAGTTGAGATCAAAGAATGGGACAGTGTACTATTAGTTGCAAGAATATTCCCTTGAGGATATCTCTTGCATGCAGAAGGAATTCTTTCCTTGAGGATTGCGCAGTTATTTCTGAGTTTGGTGAGCAGTGTGTGAGGTAATTACACACAGGTGGTAGCTTGAGGACCCAGGAAAAAATGCGCAAGGAAATAGGAGGCTTGGAGGACTGAAGGAAGGCATATGTGTTGTCTATTTTGTCTATGAGCAGCAGTGAGGGATTGTACTGAGAGCTGGATAGCTTGTGAGCTAAAGCTTTGTGTAATCTTGAGATATTTCTACTTGTATGATAATAAAGACAGTGAGGTTTTTAGTTGAGGCTTTCCCCAAAGTATTCTTTTGTGTTCATGTGTGATTGTTTCTTCTTCATTTGTTATATGTGTTTTATTTTATCTTGCTCAAAATTGATTAAGCTTCCGCAAGTTTGTTTGTAGAAGTAGATCAAGTATTTTGCTTTAGTATATTGCATTATCAGGTGATCTACAGTGAGAATTTCTACATGGTATCAGAGCAAAGGTGATCAAAGCAGAGAAAAGTATACAAAGAAGGGAGAAGTTCAAAGTTTGAAGTTCTTGATTATAGAAATGGAATTCTTATCACATCTCAAAGTTCACCAATGGCGTTCAACGGTTTGAGACTCGAGTATGCCCTGGATGGCAGCTCGAATTATATAGCCTGAAAGGATCGCATGGAAGCAGTCTTAGAGGACAACGGTTTGAAGGACTTCATTGATCGAGAAGTTCCCAAGCCAGCAGCAGCTAATGCCCAAGAATTGGTGAAATGGAAGAAATGTGTGGCTAGAGTGAGGAGGATCCTTCTGGAGGTAATTCGAGACCATATTGTCTCGAGTCTCCATGGGAAGGAGACATTGTTTTCAATGTGGAAGATATTGAAGGATCTATATTAGAACAAAAAATATAAGAGGAAGTTGGCACTGAAAGACAAGCTTCGAAAAATCAAGTGTGAAAAGGGCGAAACGATCTCTACATATCTGAACAAGCTCACCACCTGCAGGGATGAGCTTGGAAGTGTAGGAATCATGACAGCCGATGATGACATGGTGAGTCTTGCTCTCCTCGGTCTTCCTAAGAGCTGGAATAGCTACCAAGGCTCAGTAAATGGAAGAGAGAAACTACTAGATTGGGAACGACTGTGGTCGGATCTAATGTTGGAGGAGATCAAGAGAAGTACCAAAGATGGTTCTTCATCAAAGCATGATGATGAAGAAAATATAGCCTTAGCGAGTAAGGCGAGGAGAGGGAAAGGGAAGGCTTCCCATTCCAAATCGATTTCTTCCCATGGTGGGAAGAATATTGACAAATCTAAAGTTTGATGCTTTAATTGTCATGAGGTGGGCCATTATGCAACAAATTTTCCACAGAAGAAATCCAAGAAGGGATCCTAGAAAGGATCAGATGGTGAGGCATTGGCCTCATAATTTGAATTAGATTTCACCCTCATCGCATGCATGCTTTCATCAATGGTGGGTTGTTTTTGGTACCTGGACAGTGGAGCCTCATTCCACATGACTGGCGACAAGAGTGTTTCAGTACCTTGGAGGAGAAGGACCTCTAGATGTGCATAGAGATGGGCGATGATGGAAAGTACCGTGTTTCAGGTGAACCCACGGTTGTGTTTCACAGGGAGCATGGAGCTCCTCTCACCTTGACTGATGTAAAGTATGTGCCTGGACTGAAGAAGTACCTTGTATCCATAGCAATGTTGGAAGACAAAGGATATGATGTAGTCTTTAGTAAAGGAAAGGAAATTCTAAGACACATCGGCATGGGACAGAGCAAGAGGATTGGGATTCGAGTGAAGAATCTCTACAAGCTGGAGGTAGATGATTGTGCTGCATTGAGTTCCAAAGCAGAGTTGGTGCAAAGCCAAGATATTGGTGAGCTATGGCATAGAAGATTGGGCCACTTACACCATGGGGACTTGAAGATCATGCAGTAGATCTCTACCGGACTTCCCAAGGGTAAACTTGAGCAAGTGGATACTTGCAAAGGTTGCACCTTGGGTAAGTATGCAATATCTTCCTTTCAGGATCGAGACAGTCGAGCTGGAGCAATCTTGGAGTGAGTTCATACAGATGTGTGTGGACCATTCTCGATAGCCTCCACCACTAAACAAAGGTACTATGTTATTTTCATTGATGATTTTTCTCATAGATGCTGGATCTATTTCATGCGGAAGAAGGATAAAACCTTCTCAAGGTTTTGTGAGTTCAAAGCCTTGGTAGAGAAAGAATTAGGAAAGAAGATAAGGGCCTTACGAAGCGACAATGGTGAAGAGTATGTCTCTCAAGAGTTTAAGGACTTCTTTGTAGCAGAAGGAATTAAATGGGAGTTAACGACACCCCATAACCCACAACAGAATGGGGTGGCCAAAAGGAAGAACATAATGATTGTGGGAGCAGCTCGGGCAATGTTGCAGGACCAAGGCCTACCACTTCATTTGTGGGCTGAGGCATGCAATACAACGATATACTTGCATAATAGAAGCCCGCATCGCATACTGGGGGATGAAGACACCAGAGGAGGCTTTCTCCAGGAAAAGACCAGATGTGAGTCATTTCAGGATCTTTGGCTCATCAGTATTTTTCCATGTGAACAAATATGCCCTGAAGAAAATTGAGCCAACAACTGAGTTGGGGATACTTGTAGGGTACACTGATACACCCCACAACTATCGGGTGTTCTTGCCTACTAGTTAGCGGATAGTGGTACGTAGAGATCTAAAGTTAGACGAGTAGAAGGCCATGTGATATCCCTTGGGAGGGAGCTCAAGTTGCATGCAGAGGAGGAACTTTTGGTTCCTAAGGAGGAGGAGCCTCAGACTGATGTGGAGCAGCTGCATGCAAAGGATCCAAGAGTGGAGACATCCACTCATGCAGAGTCTTCCAGAGATGGGTGAAAACACTTAAGGGAAGCTGACAGATTGTTGATGGATGCAAGAGATAATGTGGGAGAGCCATCTTCTCAGTGCAAATAGAGGAGGTAACCTGAGCGGTACACTGGGTACATGGCCCTTGTTGGGAAATGTGTAGAGATAGAACCATCTTCCTTCGACGAAGCAGTGCAACAACTAGTGTGGGTTAATGCTATGGTGGAGTATGACTCCATAGTTCAGAACAATGTTTGGGAAGTTGTTCCAAGACCGGAGAACAAGTTAGTGGTGAGTTCCTGATGGCTTTACAAGCTAAAGCAAGCAGCTGATGGTAGTGTGGAGAAACATAAGGCAAGGCTTGTTGCCCGTGGTTTCTCACAGGTCGAGGGGATCAACTATGATGAGACTTTTGCTCCTGTAGCAAGGTACATATCTATCAGATCGATGTTGGCACTATCAACACAGATGGGTTGGAGGATCCATCAGATGGATGTGAAGACTGCATTCCTCAATGACAAGATTGAGGAAGAAGTGTACATAGAGCAGCCTGAAGGATTTGAGACCTTCGATCGTGAGTCACATGTGTGCTGACTCAAGAGAACTTTGTACGGGCTGAAGCAAGCACCTCGTGCTTGGTACACCAGGATCGACAACTATTTCACCGGGTTGGGCTTCACAAAGAGTGAAGCGGATGCGAACCTATACCACATCATGGTAGAAGGTAAGCCATTGATAATTTTTCTTTATGTTGATGATATGATATTGGCAGGTGATGATCAATTGATCAAGTCTTGCAAGAGAGTTCAAGATGAAAGACATGGGTCTCATGCACTACTTTCTAAGCATGGAAGTGTGGCAGAAGGATGGGGAAGTGTTTGTGTCTCAAGGCAAGCATGTCAATGAGATACTTGAGAGATTCCACATGGAGAAGTGCAAGCCCATGTAGACTCCTTTAATAGGTAACTGGAGGAAGGAGGATGCTACTTCAGGTGAGGTAGTAGCTGCTACTGTGTATCGAAAGCTTGTGGGTTCATTAATGTATTTAGTGAACACATGACCAGATTTTTGCTTTGTGGTGAACCAGCTGAGTCAAGCTATGGTTCAACCTACCAAGCTGTTTTCGAAGGCAACTAAGCATGTGCTGAGATACCTCAGAGGCACATCTCAGTATGGATTATGGTACAGATGGATAGAGGGAGTGAAGCTTCAGGGCTTCACAGATTCAGATTGGGTAGGGAGTCTATTAGACCGGAAGAGCACTTCAGGAGGAATTTTCAACCTTGGTTCAACTGCAGTTTCTTGGTACAGCAGGAAACAGAGGTCAGTTGCACTTAGCTCAGCAGAGGCTAAAGACATGGCTGCAAGCTAGGCAGCATGTGAGGCCATTTGGATGCGGAAAATTCTAGTTGGATTGTTTGATCAGAGGATGGATCCAACTGTGATCTATTGCGATAATAAAAGTTGTATCAAACTCTATGAGAATCTAGTATTTCATGACAGGTCCAAGCACATCAATATCCGGTATCAACATCGTCAAGACTATGTGGTGAAGAGGATCATGTTGTTGCAGTATGTTTCGACCGAGGAGCAGGATGTAGACATTTTGACTAAGGCATCGTCAAAATGCAAATTCGAGTTCCACAGAGACAGGATCGGGGTGATAGATAATCCCTTTCTTATTAAGAGGAAGTGTTGAAAATAACACCAAGAAATGCTAAATATAGAAATGCTAAAAATAACATTTTAGGATACATTCCAATTTTAATTAGTCCCTAAATTAAAATTGTGAATTAAAATTCAAATTTGAGCTCAACAACTATTTGTAAAATAATTAATTAATTCATCTTGAGTTAATTAGTTAGAGAAAATAAAACATGAATCTATGTGAAGACATGCAACAGTTATCCCTTTGATTGAGGAAGTTATCCCTTAATTAAGGAGATCAGGATGAGTTGTACTTTGAGTTGTAATTAGTTAGCTCAGTTAACTGAGTTAAGGCCCAGTTAGATTAGTTCCAATAGTTTGTGGAACTGATTGTGAGTTTAGTTAGTCAATGCATGTATGCATGCAACTAGTGTACTTCAGATAACTGAATATTCTCTGATAAATAACTCATGCATGTCAGTTTAGAAAGAGACCCAGTTGAGATCAAAGGATGAGACAGTGTACTATCAGTTGCAAGAATATTCCCTTGAGGATATCTCTTGCATGCAGAAGGAATTCTTTCCTTGAGGATTGCGCAGTTATTTCTGAGTTTGGTGAGCAGTGTGTGAGGTAATTACACACAGGTGGCAGCTTGAGGACCTAGGAGAAACTGCGAAAAGAAATAGGAGGCTTGGAGGACTGAAGGAAGGCATATGTGTTGTCTATTCTATCTATGAGCGGCAGTGAGGGATTGTACTGAGAGATGGATAGCTTGTGAGCTAAAGCTTTGTGTAATCCTGAGATATTTCCACTTGTATGATAATACAGATAGTGGGGTTTTTAGCCGAGGCTTTCCCCAGAGTATTCTTCTGTGTTCATGTGTGATTGTTTCTTCTTTATCTATTATATGTGTTCTATTTGATCTTGCTCAAAATCGATTAAGCTTCCGCAAGTTTGTTTGTAGAAATAGATCAAATATTTTGCTTTAGTATATTGCATTATCAAGTGATCTATAATGAGAATTTCTACATTTTTAACCAAAAAAACATATTTAAAAACATATTTAAAAACATATTAAATAAATATTTAAATAATAATTTAAAATATATTCATTATATACTCTACTACAAAATTTCATTTATATTAAAAAATTATTTACAAATAAAAATAAAAATAAAAATCATCATCTCGTTTTTATCTCCATCTCCTAAAAAATTGTTCAACTATAATGAAATCCATGAGAATAAACCACCCAATTTTTTAGTGCATGCTATTCAACATGATTGTCGTGATCATTTAGAAAGCGATTACATTGAGTGGAGGCTTTAAAGAGATCTATCATGTTGTTAAATACTCATAAATGTGAGTAGATCAAGTGCGTTGTATACACACAAAATTTACTTGTAGTTAGTGTATTCAAGCTACCCTAAATTGACCTAAAAGTATGATGGAGGAATAATATTTCTATATTTATCTAAATTAATTAAAATGTATGAAGGAGGAGTAATATTTATGTTTATATTTAAATTAATTATATAATTTAATGTATGATAGAGTGGTAATATTTATATATTTATTTAATTAATTATATAATTTTATTTTTGGTATTTTGGTTAGCCATTTATTTTATAAATAAAAATTTAAAATATAATAAAGGTATATAGAAAATCATCTTTATTTTAATGAGTTTTATATTTATTTTTTAATTCGATGATGTACAAATACATTATATTATTGTCACTTTCTTCTTTGTTCTAATATACCATTAACATACAAATAATATCAAAATATCTTTTTAAAAAATAGTTAAGCTAAAATCCATGTTAACTCATTTTAAGTTTAGTATTTATATTTTTATGTTAATAAATATTACCATTAATAATAATATAAGATGAGTGATGAAGTGAGTTAAAATGTGAATAAATTTAATTTGTCTGTAAATATATTATTTTTGTATTAATGATAATTACTTTTATTTATTCAATTTTTTTAAATTATGAATAGTTTTAAAATAAGTTAAAATTTTGCCAGACAATTTTTTGTAATCAAAGTTGTTATTACCAATAAAAGTATAACTTTTCGACAAAATACGCATTAAAATGAAAAAAAGGAAAACGGAAAAAGAAAGAAAATTCTCTCCCTTATCTCTAAGATGGAAGCCTTATCCACTAAGTTTATTATAAAAAGTTTCATATCAATTAATACCTTCATGGCTAATCTCATCATCAACCAGCCCAAAAATTTGATATCCTAAAAAATATGGTTACCCATGCCATTAGAAACTTTGTTGCCCAATTCTTAAGAAAGAAAAACCCCATCTTACAAAAGTTCTTGTAACCAATGGTTACTTTATCTATCAAATCAACAGAGTTTTTCACTCAACCCTCCAATATAAACCCAAAAATGTTTCTCCTTCTACTCCTCCCATACAGCTTATTTCTCTTCCTTACATCACTAATCATATCTAAAAAATTCTAAGTAAAATTAATATTAAAACTTTTTAAAACACTATAAAACCCTTAAGCAATACTTATTTAGAGCTCCCAAGTATAAATCAGAGCCTATGTTGGGTCAAAGTGTTTACTAGATTCCATGCTCCTATCGAAAGTCATACATTGGCTAAACTAGGAGATCATTCAAAGCTTGGCGTAAAGAACATATAACACATACTACCCACATCCATAGTTCCAAATCAGCTATCACTAAGAATTATTAATAATTCTAAATACTTTACGTATTTTGAGAAAACCCAAATGCTTGTGTTAACTTGCCCCCGTCCTCCCCTTCCCCCCCTTCTTAACGCATTTCAATCATTTGTGAAGTATTGGAAACATTAAAACCCCTCATAGTTTTTAATTAAGAAAATGACTACAAACTTAACCAATTCTAAAAATCCATTATTTATAATCTAAACCCCTCATTTTTCTCCTTATTTATTCTTCCTCATCGTTTATTATTTTCATCCATGGTTCCTTATTTATTCTTCCTCATCCTTTATTATTTTCATCCATAATTCCTCCTTTCCTATTTTATTATTTTCATTACCTGATTAGCGTCAATTTCCACTCCTCTCTAATTTTACTCTTATCTCTTGGCCTTCTTATTTTCTTCCACGGTTCCTCCTTTCCTATTTTATTATTTTCATTACCTTATTGGTGTTAATATCCACTCCTCTCTGACTCTTGGCCTATAAGTTTCCACTTAAATTGTCCTCTCAACTTTTATATTTTCATTGACTCACTGTCAAATTCAATCATTTTAATCTTCTTTTTTTTCCTTTCATTATCACTAAGGTACTTTTATTGTAAGGTTCTCTTACTAACATTGTAAAGATTCGTAAGCCAACACTGTAGATATTTACTCGCCCTTCGTCCCTCCTCTGAAAATTTTCCTAGGAAGCTTCCTTTTTCCACTGAACTTAGCTAACAGATGTTAGTAACTCTTCGCGTATATGATATAGCTGAGTGACTCTTCGTCTGCATGATACAGTTGAGCACATTTAACTCTGTGTGTGCACAATACAGGTGAGCTCATTTCTTTTACCTATGATCCACCAAGTAAATCACATTTAAGGCTTTGGTTCAGTCTGGCTTAGCTTTTATGGCTATGGTGCAGTCTAGCTCAGCCTTTACATCTATGGTGCTAAAAGTTTTGGGAATTATCCTCTTTCTTGCTGGCCAAGGAGGAGATCCATGCATTTTCCCAGGTAACATATCCTACTTTATTTTCCTTTGGGGTTTGGATTTGTTTGCTACTAGGTTATCAATTAGGTTTGTTGAGACGTGAGACGTGCCATTTTCCTCTGGGGTTTGGATTTGTTTGCTACTAGGTTATCAATTAGGTTTGTTGAGACGTGAGACGTGCCCTGGTTTAGATTAAAGTCATTAGCTTCCAAACCCAACGAATATTGTAAATTATATCTATGGCTTACAAGTTCAAGTTCCTTTGTTTCTAGTCGAAATGAAATACACTGCAGAAATCATTTGTTTCAAACATACTCAGAAAATAAGAAACATAGCACAATGAAGAGTAAGATCCCTATGAGAATCTCCATAGCCACCCATGCCATTTTATAAGGTGGGACTGTCATACCATAACCTGCGTCGTATCGGCTAGGGGCACCAATATTGTAACCACCATCGCCATAAAGATACGTCGACGTAGGTCTAATATCAGTAGCACACCTGTATCAAAGTCGATGGGTTCTTTCACTCTTGCACACCTGTATCAAAGTCGATGGATTCTTTCACTCTTCCTTCCTTGCATAGAATGTCTAACCTCATTGGAATCTATAGTTTCACTCAACTCTCTAATGAAAAGCATTCCAAACTTTCAAGACCTCTAACAGAAACTTTTAAGACCATAAACAACTTCCTTTGTTGCCTTTGTTGAGACATTTTTATGTGTTTTTTCTTATAGACTACTTTTGTTGTGGATACACCTATTTTTGAAGTGCCCTCGATGCGACTGTCAATGCAAGTCGATGCTCCTAAGAACTTGCATTTCACAGACTGATAAAGCATTAGTAGCACTAGCAAAGGAGAAGCAACAATAATACATTTAGGGAGGAGCTCATTATTTGCTAGAGGGCCAGGGCTAGTTTCTAATTCCAGAGCCTGTCGTCCATGGCAAGGATTAGCTTCTTGTGCCATTGCAAGGACCAACTTCTTGTGCCAGGTGGGGTAGGGTTTATACTTAATAATTGATACTGCCATGCAGTTGATGTGTTGTCTTAGACCATAAACATTTTCTTAAACATTGTAAGACATAATTGTGGGCACCCCTGTCATTTCTTAAAAAGCCGTTTCATTGTATTTGTATGTGTATCCTTACACATTTACTTGACTTATATCCTTTCTTTTATTATACCTATTGACATACATGTTTATTGTAATTTTTTAATTATTTCAATATACAAAGTTTCTTTATTTTTTATAATTTTATTTTGTAAGAAACCAAAGTCCTAATTACATATTGCAAGTAGGTTGACAGGTTGTAGTGACCGAGTAAAGGCTTTGCTGATGAGTGTTGTGGGCTTGCCCTTTGCACCCTAATATGCAAATGCTAGTTATAGTTATTTAATATTTTGATTATTTTATTCATTTATCTTTCTCTTTTTCATTATTGTTTAATTTATTGTTCTGATTTTTTACTCATCCCTTATTGTTTCACACTATTTTGACTATTTTTACAAAAATATATTAAAAGTATAAATATAAAAATTTTACGCTTAGTTTCACCACCACGTTTTATTTCATTGCATAAATTTTCAACCTAGCACTCTTTTCTAGCATCATTTTAAGCTTTATAATGAATAAAGCATCACTCCAAACTTTGGACAATGAAAGTATCTTACATAGTTTATTTTGACAAAATTGAACATTATGAAAATTTTAAATTTATTTACTAATAAGAAAATATTAAAAATACTCAAACTTCTAAATTATAAATTTTATTTTAAATCACAATCATTAATTAAAAAAATAAATTAATAGTAAGCAAAACTGATCCAAAATGGATCCAAAACACCCTCTAAGTCTTTAAAATCAAAACTATCGCAAAAGGAAAACCTTCACAAAATGGTGGAAAACACTATTGAGAGCGAAAACCATGAAGAAACAGTGGGGAAACAGGCCTATCGGAGGTTAAAGGAGCGATGCACAGGAGCCGTTGGATCTGGATGATCAATGGTCTAGATCCGATCAGCTTATCGCAATCAGCAGTGGCAGTCGGAGGCTATCATAGGATACCATAAGAAATATGTGATAGCGATCAGCGTAGGTCAACAAGGACCGTCGATCAAGCGCATAGATCAACGACCCAGGTTAACTCGCAATATCACAATCGACAGATTAGAGAGGAGCGCTTACAAACAACCTGGGGTCTATGCGATATGCGATTGCGATCAATCGCATCGCAATATCGCATCAGAGTAATACAACAAAGTAGGGCCGATATAAATATGACTTGTGATAGCCAGACCGGATGGGGTTATAGATGATATTTAACATGTTTTGAGATCGAAAAACGACATGTTTCTATGTATTTTCGTGTTTTCGTTAAATAAACGAAATGCGAAGGGAATGCATCGATGCAATGAAACCAGACTTGAAAGGGTTTGTAAATGCCGCTGCATAATTATTTGAAGTCCGCCATAAAGCCCTTCGGTGGATTTTCAGCGTTTTTAATGGATTTTTACAAATATAAAGGGAACCATGGCACAGGGGCATTGCGACTTGCGATAGCAATTACAAGCGGACTCGATAGGAGTATAGGGTGGATTTAAGGATATTTAAAGTCCAATAAATGACAGTTTGGGGAATTTTCCCGTGTTTTTAGTGTATTCCTCTGTTTAGATAGAGAATGCTATTTTTGGGGATTTTAAAGGTTCGATGGTCCCTTCCATTGCAAAACAGGTGGCCACCTTCCCTAAAGACATTATGCCATGATTGCTAATGCTTAGAAGAGGATTCGAGTGGATAGAGGCCGGGAGCTAGAGAGCCCGAGAAGAGGAAATGATCAGACATCGCCGATTGGCTTTAAAGCCATAGAATGACAGAGATAGAAGGGAATCAGTACCGAGACATAGAGAAAACAGAGACAGAGAGAGAAAGGAAGACTCTGTGTACTCAGAGAGGCTTGAGGGATTCAAGTAAACTCCTGTTGTTTTATATCTGTGTGTTGAGACGCAATTTGAGCTCACAATTTGTAAACTCTGCTCTTGAAAGACATAATAGAGAGGTCACCATTGAAGGCTAGACCAGGAGACGTAGCCCAGGAGTTTTGGGTGAACTCCATATTAAACTTGTTTTGTTATGTGTGTTTGTCTATTATGTTTTCTCACTGCTTAATTGTCTATATTATTTGCAATATTATCAATCTGTTGCACTAAGTAATAAAGGAAAATCCATGCACATGAGTCTGTAATAACTTAAAAGTAATCTAAGATCTTCATTTTCAGACGAAATGGTATTAGAGCTTTTGGTTTTTGGTTTGTTAAGGTTAGACAAGCTTGTGCTAGACATTTTTGAATGCTAACTAGGTCAAAGCTCAAACTGGGAAAAGGAGAACTTGTTGAGGCCAACCCAGAAATAGGAAGAGTCTATCGTAGGAGGAGAATGGCAGAAGAAATTCATATGGAATTAGAATCTCAATTCATGGATAGTTTTATGGCCATGAGGGCCATGGTGGAAGAGATGCATCGAGAATTCAAGAAGGGTAGAGGTGAAAGCACCTCAACACCCAAACAAGACAAAGAAGCTGAGGAACCTTCTCTAGATGCCCCTCCAGAGGACAAGGGAAAGGGGAAAAGCCTCCTTCATCATCTCATCCACCATCTCCTTCATCCTCCTCATCTCCTAGCCCTGAGAAGAAAAAGAAGAAGACTTCTATGATTAAATTAGATGTAAAATTTGATTTGCCAATTTATGATGGGAATTAAATGCAGAAAAGCTAGATAATTGGATTAGACAGATTGAAATATATTGCAGGGTGCAAAACATCGATTCAGAAAGGAGAAAGATTTAGCTGGCCAGACTTCACCTTGGAGGAACTGCCCTAGTGTGGTGGGAAGGCAAGACACAAGCTGATTTGAAGAAGCATGGTAAAATTCTTTCTACCTGGAGCGAATTTGTTTTTGTCATTAAAAAAAAAATCTATCCACTAGCTTATATGCAGCAACCAATGATGAGTTGGAAAATTCTTCGCCAATTAAAGGGGCAAAGTGTACAAAGCTATACCCAGGAATTTAGAAAAAGAGCTTTAACTCTAGGCATTTCTCTAGACTCACCTGAAAATTTGTTGAAGTATATAGGTGGTCAGCATAGCTATTTGAGGCACACCATTCTCATGTTTAACCCCACTAGCCTAGATGATGTATCAGTTCAGGCTACACATCTAGAGGCTAGAGGCAATAATGTGAACCCAGAGATTGGGGGATCATCAAAACCCACTGCAAGCAAGAACAAGGAAAAGAAGAAGCAGAAATGGAAAGAGAGGAAGGAAAACACTATACAAAAAGACAAACCTTCATGCACTTAGTGCAAGAAGGATGGACATGATGATGCACATTGCTGGTCTTTGCATCTGGAGTTGAAACCCAATAAGTTTGATGGCAAGAAGAAGAAGATTACTGTTGCTATTTAGAAAGATTTGGGGTCAGACTCAGGTGATGAAGCAACAGTTGCAACCACAGGTATAAAAGGTAAAAATTCTGAAGCATCTACTAGTAATTCTACACAATCTATTAATAATGAAGAAAATGAGAGGAAAAGACATGAGCTTTTTCATATTAGAGTTATTTCCAAGCATGAAAAGATTGATACTTTATTTGTTAGTGGATCACAAGTAAACTTGATTTCTGAAGCAATTGTAAAGAAGTTGGGATTACTAACCACACCTCACAAGAAGCCATATCCATTAGGTTAGGTATGTGATAAAGCAAAGCTACAAGTGACTAGACGATGTAAACTTAGGTTTGCTATTGGGTCAACATTTGTAGATGAGGTTGAGTTAGATATAATTCCCTTGGATATATTTGGTATTTTTTTAGGAAGTCCTTACTTGTATGATAGAAAAGCCATTTTCTATAGAGCTGAAAATAAGTATCAACTCAACAAAGATGGAATAGAATATATTGTAAGAGCTCATAAACTAAAAAATGATTACACTCTCATAAACTAAAGGTAGATGAAAAGAATTGTAAATTCATGCAAGCAATTTTTACTAATGGTTGTAAAGGAAAAGAACCCTAATAAAACCAATATTTTTGAGGGTTATGATGCTAAACAGAAAGTTGATTTAGAAAAAGTTGTTTCAGAATATAATATCCTATTTCAAGAACCTAAAGGTCTACCACCCAAAAGGGAAATAGTACATGATATTCATTTGCAACAAGATGCTCCATTGCCTAACATCAGAATGTACAGGTTATCCACTTTAGAGAATGCAGAGATCAAGAAGCAGGTACAGGAGCTGCTCGATAAAGGGTTCATAAGACCAAGCACATCACCATGCGGATCTCCAATCATGTTGGTGAGAAAGAAGGATGGTTCATGGAGGATGTGCATTGATTACAAAGCATTGAAAAAAATAATGATCAAGAATCGTTATCCCCTTCCTCGCATTGGTGATCTATTAGATTAGCTGAAAGAAGCAGTTTACTTTTCCAAGTTGGACTTGCGTAGTGGCTATCGTCAGGCCAGAGTAGCAGAACAAGATGCATGGAAGACTTCTTTCAAAACAAAGCAAGAGTTGTATGAATCGCTGGTTATGCCTTTTGGCTTAACTAATGCTCCTACCACTTTCATGAAAGTTATGAATGATATACTCAGGCCTTTTATTGATGATTTTTTATTGTATATTTAGATGACTTCTTGTTTTCAGTAAAACATGGGAAGAACATTTGAAGCATGTAAAGAGGACTCTAGATGTTTTGAAAAGAGAAATTCTCTATGTTAAGTTATCAAAATGTGAATTTGGCAAAACATATTTAAATTATTTGGGTCATATTGTAGGGGGTGGTGACTTGAAGATAGATCCCTCTAAGGTTTAATTCATTGTGAATTGGCCTAAACCCAAATCTGCTACAGAAGTTAGGAGCTTCCTAGGAGTAGCACAATATTGGAGAAACTTTATTTCTAACTTTTCCTTGATTGCTGCTCCCTTACATGCTTTAATAGGATTGAACAAGGTGTTTCAGTGGGAAGGCAAACAGCAGAAAGCCTTCGACATCTTAAAAGAAAAAATTAGTATAGCACCAGTACTAGCACTGCCATATCTTCAATGTCCATTTGAGATTGAAACAGATGCCAGTGACTATGCCATGGGAGAAGTGTTGATGCAACAAGGTAAACCCATATGCTATCATTCTGAGATATTAAATTCTGTAGTAGTTAATTATCCCACATATGATAAAGAATTGTATGCATTAGTACATAGTGTGAAAAAATGGAAACATTACTTAATGGGCAAAGAAACAATCATCCATATAGACCATCAACCACTTCAATATTTGCACTCACAAACTAAATTGCAGCAATGAAGACACTATAAGTGGATGGGTTTTCTACATTAGTTTCATCTAGTAATGAGATATAAGAAGGGCATACACAATAAAGTTGCAGATATGTTGTCTAGACCAATCATAAATGCATATACTATACTTAATCATAACTCAGTAATGCATGAAAGCTACATTGAATAATATGATCAAGATATAGATTTTAAAGATGTATATGCAACTTTAAGTCATGGCAAACAAGTAGAAGAATTGGATTATTATGTTAAGGACCAACTCTTGTATCATTTGGGAAAGTTATGCATTCCACAAACTGAAAGAGTTAACATAATTAGGGAAGCACATACTTCTCTTATATTAGGTCATTTTGGTGTAAGTAAAATAGTTGCACAACTGCAAAGGTTCTGCTATTGGCCAAGAATGCATGAAACAATTTCTAGATATATTAAAGGGTGTACCATTTGTGCTAAAAGCGAGCCCAACAATAGAAAATTAGGCTTATACACTCCACTCTCAGTTCCTTCTCGTCCTTGGGAAAGTGTTTCCATGGCTTTGTTGGGGGATTGCCAAAATCTAGAAAAGGTCATGACTATTTATATGTTATTGTGGATAGGTTCAGCAAAATGTCTATTTCAATACCTTGTAACAAGTAGATTACAGCTGAACAAACAACAAAGTTGTTCTTTCAGCATGTCTGGGTTGATTTTGGGTTACCCACTTCCATTGTATCTGATTGAGATTCTCGATTTGTTGGGAAGTTTTGGTCAAGTCTGTGGGAGTTGATGGACACCAGATTGAAGAAGAGCACAACCTTTCATCCACAAATATATGGCCAAATAGAGGTGGTCAACAAGACAGTGATCCAATTGCTCAGGGGCTATTGCAGCAAGCATCCCAAGCTTTGGGATGAACATTTGTGTTATGTGCAACATGCTTACAACTGTGCTAAACACTCTTCTACACAAAGATCTCCTTTTGAGACTTGTTTTGGTTTTACACCAAAGTCTTTGTTGAGCCCTAAAACTACATCTCTCCTACACACTTTCCTAGACTTTTTCCCCTCACTAGTACCTCATAAGCTATCAAACATCATTGCATATTGATTCTAAAAGAGAATTTAAGTGGTTTTCTAACTATGTTTTTGTGTTTGTTGTTTGACTTAGATTTTGCTCATTAACTGCGGAATGCAGCCACTTTCTGCAGCTGATTCAACTTTCTGTAGCTGTTTTTGTTAAACTCTAGGTTGTAGGTGTCATCAAGCAAAACAAGGCACGTGGGCAAGTTAGGAATGAACTGGACATGGATCAGGTCCTATTGGTTCAACCAAATTCATAGAGGAAGCCCTTGGTCAAACGATGGTCAATGAAGAGTTCTACAGCAAGCAAGACTCTGTTTTCAAACACGTGAAGGATCCATAACCGTTCCTAGAGCCATGGGGTTCATCTTGACAGTTGTAGACTGCCCCACGATGTGAATCCAATAGCCACTTTTGATAGATTGAATAATCTTGGCAACCATTATGCTAAGCTTACGGATGCTATCCTTTTATGTGTCCTCAGTGGAAGATGTTTCATAAGAAAACTGTTATGAATTTTCCCTTATAAATAATGCATTTGCATACGCATAGAACTAGTTAGTTTTTGCTGTCGTTTTGTTGTTAGTCTTTGTACTGTGCCGTGAACTGGTCTTGCTGCTGTAACTGGTTTTGCAATATAATCAAACTTTGTTTTATATGACTGTGTGAGCATAATTCTAGACTGATAGCCTATCGACCAAGGCCGTGCAGAGGGCCCCTACATGCTGAGGTTTTGTTTTCCTTATTGTTGTAAAGTTTTTATGTATTGTTTCCTTATTTCCATTGCACATATTTCATAGTTATCCACCTGTGTATATTTCATTTGTTATGGTATTAACATTTCACTCCTGTACATGATTTTTTAAGCTTTGTATATTGTTGCTAACATTGATCAGTGTGTGTGTTTCAGGATAGAGTAGGCCCGAGCATTTTCATACAATTTTTGCAATAACTAGTGACATGAGATTAGCCTCTCTGCTGACTTTGCTTTTCTTAGTTTTTTTAATTCTAGCTATGCTTTGATTTCAGTCTTATTCACTTGCTTTGTTAGTTATTTTAGATATCAAATTGCTCATATCATTGACATTATCTCCTAAAGTCATAGCTTAGACTACTTGGTGAGCTATCAGACTATGAATGATGTGACTTGATTTTAGTTTTTACTTTTCTGCAATTAGATATCAAACTGCTCATATCATTGATGTTATCTCCTAAAGCCATAACTTAGACTACTTGGCGAGCTATCGGACTATGAATGATGTGATTTGATTTTAGTTTTTACTTTTCTGCAATTAGATATCAAACTTCTCATATCATTGACGTTATCTCCTAAAGCCATAGCTTAGACTACTTGGCGAGCTATCAGACTATGAATGATGTGATTTGATTTTAGTTTTTACTTTTCTGCAATTATATATCAAACTGCTCATATCATTGATGTTATCTCCTAAAGCCATAGCTTAGACTACTTGGCGAGCTATCGGACTATGAATGATGTGATTTGATTTAAACTTTATTTTTCTGCAATTAGATATCAAATTCCTCATATCATTGACGTTATCTCCAGAGCCATAGCTTAGACTACTTGGTGAGCTATCGGACTATGAATGAAGTGAATTGATTTTACTTTTATTAGTTTGCAGTTTTTGATTTGTTGAGTGCTGTAGCTTAACTCATTTTTCTTTCTGTATTTCGATAAGCAGCAGAGATAATGATTTCATGATCAGTAGTTCATTATTTGTTTGATTTGAATATCAGCACATTTTCATTCTTGTTCAAGTATTAATTTCATCACTAGTATGTTCTAAGACCTGAGGACATAATTGCCTTAAAATCTATACCCAAACTTGCCTTCTAAAGTATTCTTAAAACTTAGGAATAGGATTATCATTTGCATTAGGAGACAAACCAAGATAAAACCCCCAAAAACAAGATAAAATTGATAAAAAGTAAGAAAGACGCTGTCTTGCACATATAGTGCACCACACTTCATCAGTTTACGAATCCCGGGTTGATAATTAATGTAGCAATTTAGGACACACTAAATTGACTAAACAATCTCCCTTGGATTTTGTCTTTGGAAAAGACATAGTAGTTGATGGACACAGTGATGTGGACAAAGCAACCAAGTTCATTGAACAAATCCAAGAAATTCACCAGGAAGTGCAGGAATAGCTGGAAAAGAGCCAGGCCAAGTACAAGGCAATGCATGATAAGCATCGAACTGAACATAGCTTTCAAGTTGGTGATCAAGATTGGTTGTACATCAGCAAAGATAGAATGCAAGGTGAAGGAAAGAAGTTGAAGCCAATAAGGTATGGGCCTTCAAGATACTTGAGAAAATTGGTGAAAATGCTTTTTGCCTTGATTTGCCAGCTTACACGCACATCTATTCAGTGGTTAATGCAAAAACTTGAGACTATTTGAACCTTCATTGATCAAAGATCCCAAAGAGAAAAGTCAGTTGCCTTCTATTGATGATCTGTTTCCTGAATATCTCAGTGAGTTGTAGGAAGATACAGTTTTGGATAGGAAGGTGAGAACTACATGCAGAGGGATGCTAAGTACCTCAGAATCGAACTCAAAGGTTCAAAACCAAGCAGTGCACGATGGATAGAAATTGGACAAGTGAGGAAGTTGTATCCTCACTTGATCGATGTTTGAAAACTAAATTTTGGTAGTCCAAAAGATCTTTTAGTGGGAAGGTGTGATCCAAAATGGATCCAAACCACCCTCTAAGTCTTTAAAATGAAAACTATTGCAAAAGGAAAGCCTTCACAAAATGGCGAAAAACACTATTGGGAGCGAAAAACATGAAGAAGTAGTGGGGAAACAGGCCTATCAGAGGTTAAAGGAGCGATGCATAGGAGTCGTCGGATTTTTCCGATCAATGGTCCAGATCTGAACGTCATATCGCAATCCGTGGTGGCAGTCAGAGGTTACCATATGAAATATGTGATAGCGATCAGCGCGGGTCAATAAGGACCGTCGATCAAGCATGCAGATCGACAACCTAGGTTAAATTGCAATATCGCAATTGGCAGATTATAGAGGAGCGCTTAGAAATGGCCCGGGGTCTATGCGATATGCGATTGCAATCAATCGCATCGCAATATCGCATCGGAGTAATACAATGGAGCGAGGCTGATATAAATATGACTTGCAATAGCCGGACCCGATGGGGTTATAGATGATATTTAACATATTTTGAGATCTGGAAAACAACATTTTTCTATGTATTTTCACGTTTTCGTTAAATACACGAAATACGAAGGGAATGCACCAATGCGATGAAACTGGACCCGAAAGGATTTGTAAATGCTGTTGCATAGTTATTTGAAGTCTGCCAAAAAGCCCTTCAGCGGATTTTCAGTGTTTTTAATGTATTTTTACAAATACAAAGGGAACCACGGCACAGGGGCATTGCGACTTGCGATAGCGATTACAAGCGGACCCGATAGGAGTATAGGGCGGATTTAAGGATATTTGAAGTTCGATAAACGACAGATTGGAGAATTTTCCCGTATTTTTAGTGTATTTCTCTGTGTAAACAGAGAATGCTATTTTTGGGGATTTCAAAGGCTCGATGGTCCCTTATGTTGCAGAACAGGTGGCCACCTTCCCTGAAGATGTTATGCTATGATTGCTAACACTCAAAAGAGGATTCGAGTGGATAAAGGCTGGGAGTGAGAGAGCCTGAGAAGAGGAAATGAACAGACAATGCTGATTGGCTTTAAAGCCACAGAATGACAGAGACAGAAGGGAAGCAGTACCGAGACAGAGAGAAAACAGAGACAAAGAGAGAAATAAAGAGTCTGTGTACTCAGAGAGGCTTGAGGGATTCAAGCAAACTCCTGGTGTTTTGTATCTATGTGTTGAGACTCAATTTGAGCTCACATTTTGTAAAACTCTGCTCTTGAAAGACATAATAGAGAGGTCACCATAGAAGGTTGGACCAAGAGATGTAACCTAGGAGTTTTGGGTGAACTCCATATTAAACTTGTTGTGTTATGTGTGTTTGTCTATTATGTTTTTCTCACTGCTCAATTGTCTATATTATTTGCAATCTTATCGATCCGTTGCACTAAGTAATATAGGCAAATCCATGCACATGAGTCTATAATACCTTAAAAGTAATCTAAGATCTTTCATTTTCAGATCAAAAACTACCATAAATAAATAATTATTTCATTTTAAAAATTCAAAAAATATTATATTTTAAATTTGATTTTCACAGTTTGTATTAATAAAATTTAAACATTTTAAATTCTAATCATTTTCATTAAAATCGATACCATTTTTAATAAATTATATTTTTTTATTATTTAAATTATAATTTTAAATAAATATATAAACTTAATATTTTAATAAATTACTAAAATGCTTATATCATATAAATCTAATAACTCAAACTTACAAATCCAAAACCAAAACATAAAATATTTAAGCTACTTAAAATATTTATCATTTCATTTAATGAACTATAACATTTTTTTTTTAAATAGTTTTTTTAATGTAGTTAAACAATTCATCTTAAAAGTTCGTAATAAGCTAATCTTTGAATACAGACCAAAGGATACCAATGGAATTCTCTGTCAGGTTATAGGTTTCTTTTCTAATTATTTCAAGCCTTAAAAGCCATCTAGGGCCCACTCCTTTCGTTTTCCTCCCAACTCCCTATTTGTTAATGCGAGCTTCTTTGATGGACTTTTCTAGGATGGGGATTGTGGCGGGGGAGCCTTCATTGTTTTTATGGACAATGTCTCATATTCTATATGGTTGAATGTTGGTAAATGGACAGACACTAAAGCAAAGAATGTAGCAGCTTGGGCTCTATTGTTCTTTGCAGCCTCCTTGAAGATAACTTCACTACAAGTGCTTAGGGAGTCAAAGTGTGTGATCAATTTGATGTCGACTAAGGGCTAGTTTAATGTCATCTCTCTAAAGTATTGGATGGATCGTATTCTTGATCTTAAAGGTTACTTCCAAAATATTTTCTTCCAACATATTATGAGCAACGGGAATTAGCATGCATATTTTCTATCCAAAAATGCATTACAAGTGAAGGAGGGAAGTATCCTTTTTTAGGATCATAAAGGAATTCTTCTCTTGAAAAGAGGCTCCTTGTACATCCCTATGGATTTGCAGCTGGGCCAGTTGGATAATGGGCTCTAAGTTCCCTTCTTTTTCTCAACACCAAATTTTCTTGTTTTTGGATTGTTCACAGCTTTTCGGGATCTACTTTTGCCTCAACATGTTGTTTTTTTACTAATCAAATCTCTTTCAAACCTTTTATATTGTGGATCATTTTTCTGGTTGTTTTATGTTCTTATTATCTCTTTTTCGGACTCCTTTGTGGGCTCATTTCTTTCTTTCCTTGATAGAAGGGAGTTTTCCTTTGTTGTCTATGTACTCATTTTCATATATTATGAATGAAGGTGGATTTCTCTTTTCTGCAAAAAAAAAGTCAAACAAATCATCCCAATAAATAATCATTTCACAAGAGAAAGGTGCTACTCAATCTATCTATTTTTCACATTTGCAATATGTATGTATATAATGAATCTAAATTGGATTAATTCACTATTTCGTTTTCACTTATCCGTTAGAGTGATTTCTATATGGACCCTCGATGGATAAAATGGGTGAGGGTCAGAATTATTTCTATCTTTATTTTCATTTCATTAAACAAGAAGTGAGAGGATTGGAACGCCAAAATCAATGTATTTATATATGTTTTTAATAAATAATCAGCCCAGATTTATTTTAATGTCATATTTACCAAGTGGTGAGAGGGACCAAATTTAAGAACACCCCTTACTCAAACCCATGACCAAGAGGTGGTCACTCTCAATACCCAGCCCTCAAAATATTGTTATGACAATGGAGTCTAAAATTTTCAACTTTCATGGAACTCCTCTAAACTCAAAAATATCATCACCATTGTGTTCGTCTCATAAAAAAAAATCCGATTATATATAAATTCACCCCAATTTGAGTTACAGATCGAGAGAAGTAGCCTTTCAAAGTGGGCTCCACTCCCCCTGGCCACATCAGCAAGTTGCCACGTGGCAGTCTACCATTGGATGTAGTGATCAGTGGGCCCATCATCAAGTTGGGCCGACCTCCGCTCAAAGTGAAAAAATTACAAAGTTAACTTGACCCCCAACTCTTGACCTCACGACCTTTGACCTAGTCGTGGTTGGCTTCCCCAACGAAAAACTTCCTTAGGTGACTTCCCAACCTCCCTACCTCCAACCTAGTCGAGGTCGGCTTCCCCGATGCACCACTTCCCCTGATGACTATCCCGAACTCCCAACCTCTAACCTAGTTGGGTCTTACCTCTGGACCTATTGTGACTTATGCGATTTTCACTGAATGCCACAACATTCTAGAAGCTTCCAAAGGTCAGATTCTGAAGCAAATTTGTAGGGATTTCTTGGGGTTATTCATGGAAATGGATGCAACAATCATCCCTGAAACTAAGGTAAATTACAAGGCCCTACAAGAACTCATAAAAATATCAGAAAAGGTCAATAATAAGAGGATTTTTCTCCAAATACCCAAATAACTGACAAAGTTGTCAACCAAGGAATTTGACTCCCTTAATTGACCCAATAAGCTCAAAGACCAGATACCTTGCATCTCTCATAGCTTTCCATCATTCCATAAAGGAATATACAATAGGAAATTTCTCACTGAAGTTTCATTGACCTTCTTAGTCATTCTTGTACTAGTGTGTTCTGACACTACAAGGATAAATCCTCCTTACTCCTGTTTGAATTCATTATACAATTATCACTTAAGGAATTGAAGTTCATTCATATCAATTGACAAAGGATTATAAGATCCCATCACATATAACCATATGCCAATCACATGCCTAAGTTGTCTATAACAAGCATATAACCAACTTAGAATTATAACTATCAACCATGATATCATGCAAGTTTACACATAAGAACTTATCTCTAATTAACACAATTTATGGGAGACTAAGTTTGGGACTTCAATTCTCCACCCAACTGTAGATAGATGCATCCAAGCTACTTCCATCTATCACCTCCAAGCTAGATCCAAAGGGATTGAGGTGTTCTTTCTCAAGGGAATTGTTATCACTAGGCCGGAAAGAGTTGGGTTGTATCAACCTTCAACCAAGTGTAACTATTTCAAACCAACTTTTGACTAGAAGTTACTCCTTCCAATCTGAGAGGGATCTCTCAAAATATTTATGAATGACTGTGATAAACTCAAAATTCAGATGACTAGCTTTGATCTCTTTTTGTGATTTTTTACGTGAAGAAAAATGTACTGACTGCCACCATTGGGCATGGAGTCAAATTAAAACAAATTATGATCAACAATGGTGTTTAATGGAAGCTGAGGCATCTATGGCTTTGAAAATGATACAAATGAAAACCCACAGTCATACACAGTGAAGGAAGGAAATTGGAGCAGTTTGACAGATTTCCAAGTAATCAAGATACTATGTAAAACTTGAGATAATATTCCAAAAATCCATAAAATCCATGACATGAATCTCAAGTACAAAAATAGAGCTGCTGCAGATTTCTATTAAAAGATCAAAATATTACAGAAGGTTAGTTCTTCACATTCTCCATCCATCCTTCTTAGAGTCGAAAATATACTTATTTATAGATAAAATATCTCTTTACATATCTTGCCACCTGAGCCAAATTCTATTCATTGTTCTAGAGACCCGTTCTTGCTTTTCTTCTAACGAACAGAGTTTTCATAGGGATTTTCTATTTTAACAGAGTTTGAATAAAAATAGGAGTCACATCTAAACAAAATTTATCTAACTGTTACAATAATTTAGGAAAAAATTGCAACTGATTGTAATGTTGGTATTATATTTGTGGAAATTCAGAACATCTGACCTTTCAAATCTTGCAGTGTTGTTTTTGGGCCTTTAAATGAGCAATGTTATTTATCCTGCTGGTAGGCATGTTGTTTGTTGATTAAAACCTATTTGAAAGTGTCTTCACTTTCGTCTATGTCTCGCTATCCTCTTTTCACTGCATTCTGTTTGATGACCATGCTACTATATGTATGCCGAAACACACCCTCGCTGTCCCACTGAATGGAGGCGAAACTAATATTTTAATGTTCATTGATCTGGGTCATTGTTTTGGTCTGATTTAATCTAGGTTGTTGATATGGGTCTGTTGTTATTGCAATCGCAATACATGAGGGGGCCTTTTTACCATGTTTCATAGTGCTCGTCAATTTTCCAGACGCAAAACTTCCATAAATCATGACACACATAAAATATCGCATCTGGAACCAAGACTTGTATATCACCATCGGAAAGCGAAAATGGGCTTTAACATTGATTTTATGGTGATTTCCCAATATGTCAGACTTGAAATTTCTCAAAACCATAATACATAACCTTTCGGGTCCATCGCAATCGCAAGTCGGAAGGGAGTTCAACAGAGGAGGGAGTTATGTTTTGTGCAATCCCCGATTGCGATATCGCAATTAGCAGGGGGAGGATTTATTGTAATCGATGGGGAGGACCTTATCACGATCGATGGGAAGGTGGAAATATCGCGATTGGTGGGGAGGACCTTATCGCAATTGGCAGGTGGAGAAGGGACTTAGATATGACAATTGGCGAGGAATTTGCGATATACGATATTGGCTGAGAATTTGTGATATTGCAATCGTTGGGGGAAGAACTTTATTGTAGTAGGCAGGAAAATTTGCGATATGCGATATCACAATTGCAAAAGGAAAAGAGAGATGAGTGGATATGTATTACAAAGGAAAATGGGTCGATAGCGATAAAGTTTTGTGGGTCCTAGCCTTTTAAAAGACCTTTCGTATGTTTTATGCATGTTTTTAAGATATTTCAAAGGGGAATGGGGAAACAAAACTAGAGTTGGAAATACAAAGGGATTTCGGCTAGAGTTAAAAATGGGTTACCACGGCAAGAGTTTAAAAAACAAAGGGTAAAATGGGGTTTGTGAAAGAAATGGGTTTTTTAGAGAATATGAGAATTTCTCCAAAACAAATTAGACTGGGCCTATCCTTCCTTCTTTAATCTCCAATTTGCAAAGCACAACAACCTCTTTCGGAAAAGCAACAAATAGATGCAAATGATTAATCAAACTAAAAAAATATTTCTAGGGGTTATCATGGATAACAATGGCTCCAATGGGGATGTTGCGCCCCTGTGGTGCAGCAAAGAACCAGTAGACCAGTTGCCTTATTGAAAACTGGAAATTGACAACATAAGCTCCAAGTTTTTATGGCCTTCACTTCGGGCAAGCCTTGTCAAATATATCATCCACACCTACAAATAAGAAAAATAGAAAATGGAATCTATACAATGGTATTTCTTTCAACTGGATCAAGAGATATAATGTTTGAGAAACCTACCATTAACAAGTCCTCCCACATATATTTTACCATCCATCTCTTGCAATATAAATGTATTATTCCCATATTAGGTTGAAATATTATACGGCCCCTTCCATAGATTCTCAAACTTTCCGTGTTTTCCTTTATCTTCAAACTTAGCTTCCCACTTCAAAACTACATCTTGAGGACTGGAATTTTCTTCTTTGATCTTTTTGTTGAAAGTCTTTTTGATTATGTTCTGATATTGTTGGTGATTGTTGCAAACCTCTTCTCTTTTTTCCTATAGAGAAATTAGATGGTTGATCCTCCTTTGGATAGCATTGGTTCTTCTTCTAGTCCCTGCAACAGTTTCATGACTGGAACTCCAAGAGAACTAGGAAAAACAACTTCAGTTCCATAAACTAACTCATAAGGAGAAACCTCTATAGATATTTTAGTACAAATTCTATCAACCAATAGAGAAAATTTAAGCTTTAAATGCCACGAACTTTTATTTTCTAGCAAAATGTTTTTGATGATTCTAACTAGGCTTTTGTTTGAAGATTCAGCTAAGCCATTACCTTGGGGTAATAAGTTGTAGAATGACCAATAGTGATATTATATTGGTAACAAAAACTTATTACTAGACTTTTTCATTTGAAATCCTGAGCATTGTTAGTGATGATCTTCATGGGGCAACCAAACCTTGACATGATGTTATTTTCCAGAAATTCAATAATGACTGCATCTGTAGCTTGTCTTGTGGGAATTGCTTCAATCCATTTTGTGAAGTAATCAGTGGTTGTTAACATCCATTGATGTTAGCCTGAATATGTAGGATGTATTTTTCCAATAAAATATAACCCCCATTGCTAGAAAGGGGCCTCCACAAAAACAGGTTTCAAAGGCAATGAGAGTAATTTCCTTTTTCCTTCAAATATTTGACATTCATGACACACAACAACCTTTTTGTATACACCTATGAACACTGAAGGCCAGTAAAATCCTTCTCTGAGTATCTTATTCACTGTTTCTCTCTAGTAATGATGTCCCCCACAATCACCTTTATGAAACTCTTCAATCACTTTTTCAGCGTCATCTTCCAATAGATAGTTAAGAAGTATTCCACCTAAATCTTTCCAATACAAACATTTATTCAAAATACAATATCTCATTGATTTCATCTTAACAAATCTGGATTTTGACTTTGTTAGTTCAAGAGGAGATCTATTATTTTGCAGTAAAAAGATAACATCTTTTTACCAATATGACATTGTAAACTTTTCTTCAACAGGGATCAGCTCTTCATCTTCAATTGTATCTGAATTTTCTGCTACAAAATTAATATCTAAACAGTCAAAATTTGATTGAGTCGTCAACTTTTCCAATCCTTGTCCTTTTACCAATTTTGTAGGCCTAATTTCCAAATCATACTCCAACATAGTAGTACTCCATTTACTCCTTTTACCATTTGGATCAACTTGAGTTAATATGTCTTTTACTACATCATTAAGTACATAAGCAGCAATGTGTGAATGAATAACATACACCCTGAAATATTTAAGAGATTTCATCAAAGCATAAGCTTGCTTTTCCATGATGTTATATTTCAATTCAAAGTTGCAAATTATTCTACTGAAAAATGAAATAGGTTGTTCATAACCTAGATGTCCTTTTTGCAACAATACTCTAGCAATTGTGTGTTCTGAAGCAAAAGTAAAAACCAGAAAATACTTTGAAAAATAAGGATTTATGAGGAGTGGAGCCTGAGTAAGAGCCTTTTTTATTTCTTCAAATGAATGTTTAGCCTTTGCTGTCCATTTAATATCATAATCTTTCCTAAGCATCTTTGTTATGTGTTTCACATTTTTTGCCAAGTTAGGAACAAATCTTCTCACAAAATTCACTTTTCCTAAAAAGATTGGATTTATTTTCTATTTCTAGGCAGATCAATTTTTTGGATAGCAGAAGCCATATTTGGATCAATCTTAATTCCTTCCTTTGACATAATATGACCCAACAACTTCCCTTTGTCAAAGAAAAAATACTCTTAGTTGGGTTTAAGGAAAAACCAAATTTTCTGCATTTTTGAAAGACTTTCTCCAAGTGCTTGAGATGTTCTTCTTCTTTTTTAGAAAACACAGTGATATCATCCAAATATACCACTACAAACTTGTTTATCTCATCTGCAAATGCAATGCCCGTAACTCTCTAAAAAATTGCTCCTGTATTCATAAGTCCAAAAGGCATCTTTGCATACATAAAGGTTACCTAGGGTGTGGTAAAACATGTCTTCTCTTGATCATCATAATGTACCAATATCTGATTATAGCCTGAAAAATCATCTAGCATTGACATCCTTTGTGATCCTACAATGTTCTACAAAACATGATCCATTTTGGGAAGTGGATAATTATCTTCTAGTGAATCTCTATTCAAGTTCCTAAAATCAATGCATATCCTAATTTCCCCATTCTTCTTTCTCACAGACACCAGGTTAGCTAGCCAATTGGAAAACCTCAATGGTACTATGATCTTTGCTTCAAACAACTTTTTTATCTCCTTTTCGATCAATGGCAAAAGTAATGGATTTATTCTTCTCAACTTTTTCTTGAAAGGTTTTTCATTTTCTTTTATTGGTATGGTATGTTGAATAACATTTGGATCATAGATTTTTAAATCAACATAAGTCCATGGAAAAATATCTACGTATTTCTTCATCAAATCTAGATAGTTTTTTTTTCCTCAAGAGAAAGAAATTTGGATAACTTGACATTCTTTGGATTTTATTGAGTACCAAGATTATAAGTTTCAACCTCCTCATCATCAGATTTTATCTTTGGGTTTTTGGCCACATCATTCTGGTCAAATAACTTCTCAAGAAGAATCGATCCCTTTGGAATACAATTGTCTTTGAGTTGAACAACTTTGGTATTGGCTTTTGTGCAAGCAAATATGTTTTGCTAGTCAACTTGAATAGATTCAAATTCTTCTTTCAATTCTAGAAATTTTTTGACTTGCTGATCATTATCAAACACTTGCTAGTTTGTTATGTTATCATGTATAGCAGGCCTATGCCTAATTTCTACTTCATATTTATTGTTGGAATGAAATGGAATTGTAAATAGACTTGTTGAAATAGCCAAAGAATTTTCAACATTGTTTTGTTCTCTAGGCTTGATGGTGAAATTATATTCTTAAAAATTTTCCAGTAATTCAAGAATTAGATTTATGTATGCTCTCATTTTAACATCCTTGGTTTGATAGGTGTTGTTAACTTGTTTGATGATCAATCAGAATCACCAAAAATAGAGATTTTCATAGCACCTAAATTCTTCAAGACTTTTAAGCCCAAAACCAATGCTTCATACTCTGCCATATTATTTGTGCAAACAAAATTGAGTTTACAAGAGCAAAACTTACTTTCATATCCTAGGCTAATTATCCATATGCTTGCACCATCTCCATCTATTCTTGCAACACCATCAAATTTCATGTTCCACCACCCTTTCCTATCAATTTCTTCAACTCGCTTCTCCTTTTTTGCATGTTGGTTTTCTATGTTGTTGGTGATTTCATTGAAGAGTATAGATGATCCCAATTCAGTATCCATTGCATATACTAGAAAGTTTTGAGGTTTTTCCTTGTTTCTAACCATATATGCCATCCTAGACTCTCTGTATAATCTCCTTTGTTCACCAAAAACCGGGATAGTAGCATACGTCATATCCATTTGAATGTTTCATTTGAATTTGGTAGCCCATGATCTAGATAGCAACATGCAAAACTTTGGTGGAATATCAGCCACAATAATATCCATCAGCATAGTCTTAGCAAGAATTTGACTCAAACCAGCAACCACATCTTTGATTAGACCTATACGTTTTACCCTTTTTGAATCAAAATAAAATAAGTCTTTGTATGGCCTGGTTATTTCTAAACCCAATCTCTCCATGATGACCTTAGGCATAAGATTGTGTGGTGCCCTTGAATCTAACATAACATTATGTAGTTTCATGTCATGGATGTTTAAACACACATAGAAAGGTGGTACCTCTTCATTTTTCTCATCTTCTGCTCTTGGCCATAGGAACACAGTAGGGTGATCTTCTTGCAAATTCAAAATATCAAATGATCCAGCTTCAGAGTTAAGCATTTTAACAATTTGCTTTCTACATTCTGTAACCCTTATTATTTCTCCAAAGGGGACAACAATCTTTATTATGAGATTTCATTCTCTAAGTTGAAAATTGGTTGTGTCTTCTCAACTTCCTTTGCAGGGGTTTCTTTTTTTGTTATGTAACCTTTGGAGCATCTTTCTTAGGATGATTTTTATTTGCAACTATAGGAACATTTATGTTTCTCAAACTATACTGATTTTGCATCTCTAGAATATCATTCTGATAGTCTTCTAAGTATTTTGATTGTGGTTCATCTTCATTACCACCCAAGTCATTGTTAGAATTATCATGTTCTTCTTTTGTTAAAAACATTCATTTTTCATCTTCATCCAAACAATGATGATATCGTCTCGAATCTCTGGTTGCATTTCATCATCATCTACTAGGTTTTGATGGAAAGGAGGCCTAACTTGTTGGTCAGACTGATTTCTATGTTCTCTTTGCCTCTGTTGAATTTGAACCCTTCTGAAATTTGGATTTCTAATTTGTGTCTCAGGTTGTGCAGCAGTAAGATTATTTCCAAGGGCCAGTCTATCCATGAGCCTTTCCATTTTTTTCATTATGGTATCAAATTTAACATCAGAAGATGTAGAAGGTTGTTCTTCCTCTCTTACTTTTCCTTTACCAATTTTAGACCTCTTTGCTATAGCCATATTAACTTCCACTTTCACAACATGGAAAACTCATAATCAAAGGCCTCAGCATCATGTAACTGAGCAGCTCCTGGGGGAGGCTTAATGTGAGTAGGAATGGAATTATAGACTTTATTGAATATTTTTGAAAAATCTTGTACTGATTCATGGCTTTCTTTCTTCAAATTGTTATATTCAGTCAAAACTTGTACAAGATTAGCTTTACTTCCCCGTTTCCTTAAGAAAGTGTCTTCTAATTCATTCCAATCATGTAAACTTCCAGGGGTTAAAGCTTTGAACCATTTTTTCACCTCACAAATGAAAATATGTACAAACAGCCTCATTTTAACATCTTCATAATCTACCTCTTCCAGGTCTATAAAGTCATTGAACTAGTCAGCATGTTGTTCTGCAGTTATCCCCTCCTCACTTCCAAAAGTTTTTATTCTAGTGGAGTACCCTTGAGATAAGTCATGACGTACGAATGGTAGAACAAGAGGATCATATCTAGCAGGGCCTGCTATAGCAAGAGTACTAGCATAAATTCCAATAGGAGGGGTAAACATGAAACTAGTAGGGGTAGTGATGAAAGCAGATGTACTAGAAGGAGCTTGAGTGGAAGAGACTTTTGTTTTCGAAGAAAAGGTAATTCTTTCAGGTAAAGAGAAACCAATTTATTTTCTTGACAAAAGTTCAAAAGGATCAGATTATTTTAGTTTTTACAAAGACTCTTGTTCAAGTGACAATTCTGATGCAACAATTTCCCAAAATCTATATTTAACTTCTTTAGGAAACTCAAAATTAAAATCTAACTCTAGTTTTGGTAAATCATTCTCTAATTTAGATCTGAGTAATATAGGCTTATACTCTTGATCAATTTAATACCTTTAACATCTTGAATATCTGCATAGGGTAATGGGGTAGATCTTAAGAGAAATGAAGTACTTGATTTTGATGAGCTAACATATTTTTTGAGAATTGTTTCTGGATCATCAACTATTTCTGGTGGATTGGGGTTTGGATTGCTTGTCGTATGAATTTTCTTGGAAGCCACCTTTAAGTTGAGAGTACCAGTGAAGTCGCCAAGGTAGAAATGCAGCCTCAAACAATATAATCTCCTGCTACCTTCAAGAGCTCAACTTTTGAAATGAAACATCCAGGATGATATAACTTTCGGACTCTTGAAAGACGCACCAAAATGTTATCACTGGGCTCGAAAGAGTTGGGTTGTATCAACCTTCAACCAAGTTTAACTATTTCAAACCAAATTTTTACTAGAAGTTAGTCCTTCCAATCTGAGAGGGCTCTCTCAAAATATTTATAAATGACTGTGATAAACTCAAAATTCAGATGGCTAACTCTGATCTCTTTTTGTGATTTTGTAGGTGAAAAAAATGTGATGACTGCCACCATTGGGCATGGGGTCAAATTAAAACAAATTATGATCAACAATAGTGTTTAATGGAAGCTGAGGCATCTAAGGCTTTGAAAATGATAAAAATGAACACCCACAGTCATACACAGTAAATGAAGGAAATTGTAGCAGTTTGACATATTTCCAAGTAATCGAGATACTATGTAAAACTTGAATGATCTGAACTTAAACAAGAATGCTACAACTTACAGATACAATCATAAACATAGAGATGCAGCTGAAAAACACTTCATTTCATTAAGAGAAAAATAATGAACTATGCTTACAAACATAATGGAAATAAGATATCTCAGGCGATGGTATCTTATCTCTGACAAGAGATGTGGCAACTACATGCCTCTGAATTGAGTTACAATGAGGCTCAAGGGAATTTTTATTATTGAACAATAAGAGAAAACCCTAAATAACCAAAACCCTAACTTGAGGAGATGTAACACCCCCATTGGGGTTAGTTGGGTAGCCAACTTCCTGGGGTCGTAACTTGGTCATATTATCTTCGTTTGACGCGTATGATAGCTTGTTGGAAAGATCTCTCTGAGGATTACAACTTCCGATGTGATTTCCATAGAAATATCTGGTGATTTCTATGGAAACCATTTCAGAAGTTGTCTTCCTTGGAGAGATATTTCCAATGAGGTATTATACGTGTCAAACAGAGATAATATGACTAAGTTACCACCCCAGGAAGTTGGCTTCCCAACTAACCCCAACGGGGCCCATAAACTCTTGGTGTTACTTCTCCTCGGGTTAGGGTTTTGGTTGTTTAGGTTTTTCTCTTATTGTTCAATAATAAGAAGGCCCTTGAGCCTCATTTTAACTCAGTTCAGAGGCATGTAGCCACCACATCTCTTCTTACAGATAATCTACCATCACTCGAGCTATCTTATTTCCATTCTATTTGTAAGCATACTTTAGTATTTTTTCTATTAATGAAATGAAGTGTTTTTCTGCTGCATCTCTGTGTCTATGATTATATCTGTAAGTTGTAGCATTCCTATTTAAGTTCAGATTAGTGGTATCAGAGTGGTCTGCTCTTTCTCTATTTTTCTTTGCATGTCCCCAACGAGGTCAGGGTATAATGAGTTAGGGCTCGATCTGGTTGAACCATTACAGGATCAACCTCGAAAAACCCGATGAGCTCCCATGGCGAAAGAAAAGAAAGATGAGGGGGCAGGAGATCCTTTCAAAATGTTGCTTGAGGAAGCCCTCAAGCGACAGAGGGACGTGATGATGGATAATTTTTCCAAATCCTTAGACGACTACTCACAGGCAATGCATCTTCATCCAACAGCCACTTTGGAGGTGCCACTCCTTTTAAGGTACAAGTTAGCTTCGATATTCCCATATTTGAAGGCCTGATAAATGCAGACGCCTTAGATAAATGGTTAAATCTGTTGGAAGGATATTTTTCAGTTCATGACTTTTCCAATCAGGAAAATATTACTTTTGCACCTCTCAAAGCTGACCCACACATCAAGGACTAGTGGGAAACCTATTGTGAACAAAAGGACGAGAGTGAACCCTCATTGTTTTCAGTCGTACCCACTTAGAATTCTTTTCGAGATGCCATTAAGGAACAATATTTCCCTGTCAGGAGTTATGAAGATAAAAACATAAAGTGGACCATGCTACGGTAGGGAAGGGATCAAGATGTGCTAGATTTCACAAATACTTTCCACACCCTTCGCACGAAGCTGGGTATCAAGGATACTAAGCAACATTTGGTGCTCAAGTACCGTGGTTGTCTACACAAGTACATCCAAGATGAGATGGAGTTCCTGGACATCTCCTCGCTCGGCACGGCGTATCAGTACACTATAAAGATTGAGCAGAAGTTTAAACAGAAGAAGTGGGACTTTGGATGTGCGTATCCAAAGCAAGGAAAAGGCACCCCCAAACCATAGAAAAAAGGACCAAGCCAAGGCAGGGCTACCCAGGACAGCCCATCAAAGCCGCAAGCAAAGAACAACCCCATGAAGATGAAGAAGGACACGGGAAAATGGTGTGAGTTTCATAAGAGATCCACTCACAATACAAGTGAGTGTCGAGCCAAGCAGTCGCTAGTGGCTGAGCTGAAGGATTTTGAATCAAACACAGGATATGACTCTAAATCAAAACTCGATAAGGGAAATGAAAAGCAGAAGTAGATCATTGATGCGGAGCCTAGTGCCATTGTTGCCACCACAAAGATCCATAAAATTGAGCCTGAAGATCCAGAGGAGGGGAAACGCCTCTTCCACTCACAGATGTGGGTGAAGGGTTCTTTGTTGCAGTTCGCTGTTGATAGCGGGAGCCAAAAGAACCTCATTTCAGTAGAGGTCGTGAAATGGCTAGGCCTAAAGACTACACAACACATCTGCAACCGTACACCATCAGGTGGCTTCACCAAGGATGAAATCTTCATGTTAGCCAGCAGTGTCGCCTTCCCTACAGCATCAAGCCCTTCACAGATGAGGTACTATGTGACGTTGCTCCTCTTGAAGTTTATGATGTATTCTTAGGACAACCATACTTATGGAAACAACATGCTGTATATGATTCTAGACCTCATTCTATGATTATTACTTTGGCTAATAAGCTATACAAGATACTGGAGGTAACCCCGCCTACCACCATATCTTTGATCATTGCAAAGAAATGCAGTAAGATCATTTCCTAGACTAGGAAATTTGTTTTTCTTATGGCCACAGCTTCCAGGAAAGGCTCCTCTACATAGCAGCAACAAATGGACAAGGTCATGGAGGAGTACAAGGATAGTTTTGCCTCACCCACGGGGGTACCTTTGCACTATCAGGTCAATCACTCCATCAATTTGACCCTAGGCTTGTCACTGCCCAATGGACCGATCTATCGATGCTCTGTTATGGATAATGATGAGATCAAGAGGAAAATTCAAGAACTACTGCATAAATGGCAAATCAGGCCAAGCTCATCAACCCGTGGGAGCCTGATTGTATTGGTATAGAAGAAGGATGGGACCTGGAGACTTTGTATTGACTATCGGGCGCTAAATAAGATCACCGTTTGGAATAGGTACCCCATCTTGCGAATTGATGACTTTCTGGACTAGCTCAAGGGGGGGAAATATTTCAACAAGATTGATCCAGGTGGATGTTGGTGGCCACCCACCTATCCCATTTGGACCCCCACAACTGTCTCTTTCAGTCTTTTTAGTTTCCTAAATTGTAGCATAGTTTACTATTTTTAGCAGTTTTTCGGGTCCTGAACTTTCGGAGCCTTTTTGAGGCCCTAAACGACGTTTTTTTGGAAATCTGGGAAACATGGGTACATGGATCAATGTTGCCTCCCAAAGTGGTAGTGCTCGGATAGATATTTCTAACAAACTATTGTACGCGTCAAACGGAGCTCGTATGCCAAAGTTACGACCTCGGGAAGTTGATGTACCAATTTACCCAAACAAGGTCCACAGTTTGGTGTTTCATCTTCTAGGGTTAGGTTTTGGAATGTTAAGGGTTTTCCATTGTTTCTCAACATTAAATAGGCCTTTGAGCCTCATAGTAACACAGTTCACAGGCACGTAGCCGCCACATCTCTTCTCAGAGATAAGCTACCATCGCCCTAGCTGGTTTATTTCCATTTCTGGTTGTAAGCATATTTCAGTATTTTCCATTAATGAAATGAAGTATTATTTCTGCTGCATCTTTGTGTATATGGTTATCTCTATAATTTGTTGCATTCCTGTTTAAATCTGGATCAAAGATTGACTTGAATTCAGGTTATCACCAGGTGCCTCTCGAACCCTCTGATGTGTGGAAGACTACCTTCAAATCCAAGTAGGGCCTTTTTGAATGGTTGGTCATGGCGTTCGAATTGACGAATGCCCTTGCAAGCTTCATGAGATTGATGGATGACATCTTGCGACCCTTCACCAATGCATTCATGGTGGTTTATTTACATGACATCTTGATATTTAGCCAGAGTTGGGAAGAGAAACTCCACCATATTCGACAGGTCCTTCAAACCCTTCGACAACACAAGTTGTGCGCTAACTTGGAGAATTGCACCTTTGCCATGATCCAGGTTCAATATCTGGGGTACATCATTGATGAGCAGGGTGTACATGTGGACCCATCCAAGATACAAGTCATTCAGGATTGGTGAGCCACAACCACTCTAACAGAGCTCCGCAGCTTTTTGGGTCTTGCCAATTTCTACCACAGGTTCATGTTAAGATTCTTTCATATCACTTGGCTTTTAAGTCGAGACACCAAGGGCAGAGTGAAAGCAAATTTCTTTTTGTCAGAAACCCAACAATGAGCATTCTCCGAGTTGAAGAATTGCCTTTGTTTTGCACCAGTGCTCACATTACCATACCTACAACAACCATTTGAGATTGAGACAGATGCCTCTGACTATGCTATTGGTGTGGTTCTTACTCAGCATGGGCATCCAGTGGCTCACCACAGTGAGACACTTTCAAAAATAGTCTGAAAGTACCCCACTTACGACAAAGATATGTATTCCATTGTGTAGGCCTACCATCAATGGAAGCATTACATTATTGGGAAGGAAACGTAATCCACATAGACCACTGGCCTCTACAGTTCATACAGACACAAGGGAAGTTGTAGAACGATCACCATAAAAAATGGTCCACCTATCTGCAATAGTTCCATTTGAACATTAAGTATAAGAAGGGAAGCACCAATAATGTCGTTGATTGCCTCAGTTGACCACCGATCATGGCACTAATCACTGTGCTCGACTTCTGTGGGCATGAGACATCGGGGTGGCCACATCTTTATAAGAGCGATCCAGAATTCGGTAGCATATACCAGGCACTCCTCAAAGGGAAACAAGTTCCAAAATTTCACCTTTTGGATGCACTGTTATGCCAGTTGGGACACATATGTGTTCCCTCAATTGAGCATGCCAAGATGATTTGGGAGGCGCACTACAGTTGGGTCGCTGGACATTTTGGAGTAGATAAAATAGTGGCGATATTGTAGAAGTATTTTTATTGGCTAAAACTTTGTCAGGATGTTGGGAAGTACATTAGATCCTGCATCGCCTGCGCCATTGCCAAACCAACCATCAAGAAGCAAGGCCTGTATAATCCTCCACCTATTCCTAGTCAGCCTTAGGAATGTGTCTCCATGGATTATATGTTGGGCCTTCCTTCTACTAAGCATGACTATGTTTTCGTGGTTGCCAACAGATTCTCTAAGATGGCCATCATGGTGGCCTGCGAGAAGAGCATCACAGTAGATGCCACTACTAAGCTCTTCTTTGAGCGAGTGTGGGTATATTTTGGGATCCCACAATCCATTATCTCAGATTGAGACAATAGATTCCTGAGTGTATTTTGGTAAAGTCTCTGGTTGATGTTGGTTACAAAAATTATTAAGTCCATGTCTTTCCATCCCTGAATTGATGGCTAAATAGAGGTTATAAACATGATGATCGTACACATTTTGTGCATGTATAACTCAAATCATCCATGCACATGGGATGAAAGTCTCCCCTATGTCCAACACAACTAGAAAAGATCTCTTCACAGCTCAATAGGCCACAACACCTTTCAGGTAGGGCTGGGATTTCATCCATTATGCCCCATTGATGTGGCCATACCATTTTCAGCCACTCAGGTAGATTCGGCTCACGTGTAGT
The DNA here is from genome assembly GCA_000404065.3 of Pinus taeda. Lineage (NCBI taxonomy): Eukaryota > Viridiplantae > Streptophyta > Pinopsida > Pinales > Pinaceae > Pinus > Pinus taeda. The sequence continues at coordinate 38,266 of APFE031172232.1, read as the reverse complement.
CCAAAGTTGAAATGGTTAACAGCTTCATTGAGTGCATTCATCACATCTGCCAATAGGTCCATGATATATTCGATAGAGCTAATGCTAAGTACAAGCAACGCCATGATCAACATTGAGTGCCGCACAAGTTCCAGGTGGGCGACAAAGTTCAGCTACATTTGCAGAAGGAGTGCCTTTATTGGACACCACCGCAAGCTTTTCCCACTCCGATATAGGCCATACACCATCACCAAGGTCGTTGGTGACAATGCCTTCTAGCTTAGCATCCCATTGCTCCTTGGTGTGCACCCAGTGTTCAATGTAGATCACCTTCGGCCATACTTTCCACCATTGTTGGACACATCTCACATTGCAGAACAAATCACACCAACAAAACTCAACTTGGATTGCATTGAACAGGCCACAACTAATCAAATCATGGACACACAAATTAAGAATGCTTGGAAACAGAGGATACAGCAATATCGAGTTGTTAAAGCGGGCCAACTCCTTCACCAAGGCAAATGGCTCACCAAGGACCAAGTTTAGCAAAAGTTTCCTCATCTCATGGAGGAACTCAATGCAACAGGGACCACTGATTCCTAGGGGGGGGGGAATGATCCAGGTGGATATTGGTGGCCACCCGCCTATTCGACTTGGAAACTTACCATTATTTCTTTTAGTTTTTCAGTTTCCTTAATTGTATCACAGTTTACTATTTTTGGTAGTTTTGCGGGTTGTGAACTTCCGAAGCCCTAAATGACGTTTTTTGGAAAAATCCCTCTAGCGATTTTTATGGAAATCGCTTCAACAATTGTAGACTGTTGTAATTGTTGAAGGAATTTTGCAAAACAACATCGCTTAGGGCCTCAAAATGGCTCCAGAAGTTCAGGACTTGAAAAACTCCCAAAGATAGTAAATTGTGCTACAATTAAGGAAACTAAAAAACTAAAAGAAACAATTGTGAGGGTCCAAGTGGAATAGGTGAGTGGCCACCAATATCCACTTCGATCATTGAAACAATATGATAAAAAGCCATAAAAGCCATGACATGAATCTCAGGTACAAAAACAAAGGTCTTATAGATTTTCTATTAAAAGATCAAAATATTATAGAAGGTCAGTTCTTCACATTCTCCATCCATCCTTCTCAGAGTCAAAAATATACTTATTTATATAGAAAAGATCTCTTTACATATCTTGCCACCTGGGCCAAATTCCATTCATTGTTCTAGAGACCTGTTCCTACTTTTCTTCTAACTAACATATTTTTCATAGGGATTTTCTATTTTAACAGAGTTTGAATACAAATAGGAGTCACATCTAAACATAATTTATTTAAATGTTACAATAATTTAGGAAAAAATTGTAATTGTTTGTAATGTTGGTGCTATATCTGTGGAAATTTAGAACATCCGGCCTTTCAAATTTTGCGGTGCTTTTTCCGGGCCTTTAAATGAGCAATGTTATTTGTCTTGCTAGTAGGTGTGTTGTTTGCTGATTAAAACATGTTTGAAAGTGTCTTTACTGTCCTCTGTGTCTTACTATCCTCTTTTCTCCGCATTCTGTTTGATGACCATGCTGTTGGATATATGCTGAAAAACAACCTCGTTGTCCCACTGAGCGAAAGCGAAATGGATATTTTAATGTTCATTGATCTAGGTCATTGTTCTGGGTTGATTCAATCTGGGTCGTTGATCTGGGCCTGTTGTTATCGTAATCGCAATACAGGAGGGGGCATTTTTAGCACGTTTCATGGTGCTTTCTGATTGTCCAAACGTGAAACTTCAATAAAGCATTACACACATAAAATATTGCATCTGAAACCAAGACTCGTATATCACCATCAGAAAGCGAAAATGGGCTTTAACACTGATTTTATGGTGATTTCCCAATATGACGGACCTACAATTTCTGAAAACCATAATACATAACCTTTCGGTTCCATCGCAATTGCAAGTCGGAAGGGAGTTCAACAAAGGAGGGAGTTATGTTTTTTTTAATCCTTTATTACGATATCGCAATCGGCGGGGGTAGGATTTATTGTGATTGACGGGGAGGATGTTATCGCGATCGGTAGGAAGGTGGAAATATCATGATTGGTGGGAAGGTGGAAATATCGCAATCGATGGGAGGGTGGAAATATCGTGATCAGTGAGGAGGACCTTATCTCAATCAGTAAGCGGAGAAGGGACTTAGATATAACAACCGGTGGGGAATTTTCGATATGCGATATTGGCAGAGAATTTATGATATCGCAATTGGTGGGGGAAGAACTTTGTTGTGGTAGGTGGGAAACTTTGTGATATGCGATATCGCAATCACAAAAGGAAAACGGAGAGGAGTGAATATGTGTTGCAAAGGAAAATGGGCCAATAGCGATAAATGTTTATGAGTTCCAACCTTTTAAAAGACCTTCGGTATGTTTTATGAATGTTTTTATGATATTTCAAAGGGAATGGGGAAACATGGCTAGAGTTGGATATACAAAGGGATTTCAGCTAAAGTTAAAAATGGGTCACCGTGGCTAGAGTTTAAAAAACAAAGGGTAAAATGGGGTTTGTGAAAGAAATGGGTTTTTTAGAGAATATGGGAATTTATCCAAAACAAATTAGATTAGACCTATCCTTCCTTATTTAATCTCTAATTTTCAAAGCACAACAACCTCTTTCGGAAAAGTAGCAGATAGATGCAAATTATTAATCAAACTAACAAATTATTTTTGGGGGTTATCATGGATAACATGAATAATCAGTAGTTGTCAGTTCAAACATGGACTCTTGAGGTCCTCTTACTTCCACCCTCCAACTACTCGATAGTAAGTTGCATTCAGGAAATCCAAAGGTTTGTTGCCTCCACCCTTCATTTAACAAATGATGATCATAAATAAACAAGGAATCCAGAGGTCTATTGCCTCCACCCTTCTAGTAATCAATATTAATCAACCAATTTCAAGGATTCCTTAGACTTACGACCTCCACTCTCTCTAGTCATCTAGAAACACACCCACATACTCTAGGGAGTCCAGAGGTCTCACCTCCACCCTACCAACATGAGACACAATGGTTCCACCCAATTAAGGGAATACATAATCCACTGCCACGTAGTGGTTCCACCCAATTAAGGGAATCAAAAACCCATTGGTAAATGACAAGCAATGGAGACCTCCAAAGTTTCCTTTACCAAGAATTCAAGGGCTAAACCTCTACCCCAATTTGTTAAGGGAATAAAGAGAATGCGATATCCACCCTCCGGCCCAATGAGGAATCCAAAGATTTACCCTCACCTGAAGGAGAACTCCTCTAGTGCTCCTATTACTTGACCGAAGGATGATGACACCTTAAGAGTAAAGGAAGAAGTTAGACTCCAAAAACTTGAACTTGTTGTTGTTTACTAGGAATAAAAACAATTTAATTTTCTATTGTTTCTTCCAATCGAGATCCCTCTGCTATTTTCTCATTGTGAGAACATCACACTTTGCGCTGCTCCTTTTTCTACTACTCTCGATTCTCTCTATTTGTTGTCCACATGATCTTGAGCTCTCTCTCTCTCTCTCTCTGTCTTCTTTTCCATGGGAGTTTTCCCTTCTATTCTCCCTAGCATGGTCCACTTGTGCATGAGATTTTTTCTTTTTTCTTTTTCTCTCTCTATTATTACTCTCTCTCATTTCCTCCTTGCTAAGAAAAACTGAGGTTTTCTTCCCCTTTCTCCCCGTTCTCTGCGCAATCTCTCCTTTTTTTTCCATGCCTTGCGTCCTAGTTTCCTTTTCCCAAGCCATAATGGGCTTTGTCCCTTGACTGCAATTCATACATTTACAACAACCCTCTCTGCGACACACCATTCCAAAGAATTTAAATCTCAACAACAAACCTTCAATGGTTGTCCAAACTATCTAATTTTCTTCCTTTAGCCAGTAAGTTGAATCTCCCAAGTATTGACCTCCCTCAATCCCTTTTGGAAATTGTGTCCCTTACTCATCCCTTTTTAACTTGAAATGTGCTTAGAAGCATGTATTTACATCACAAAATCCAACCATCAGTGGGTTGCATTGTTATAGACCCCCCTCGCCTTAGTGTTCTCTGCCCTTATATAAAGAGCCGAAAAACATTCTAAAATAGAATTACAAAATAACAATCACACACTGCCTTTGGAGATTCATACTTGTAGTTCATACTGTTGGGTTGTGTTATATTCTTTCCACATAGTTAACAGGGGGTTTGAGGGGTACTCGTAACCCCACTTTATGGGGTCCGGGGCAGTGCCCTGGAAAATTTTGGTTTTGGACCCTATGTTAGGTTGGGCGAACCCACCTATGGTTTTGTGCATGATTTTCACACATGTTTTTGGACGCGATGGTTTTTAGTCCATGGTTTTGGACCCGATGGTTTTCGGTCCATGGTTTTGGACGCAATGGTTTTTCGGTCCATGGTATTGGATGCTTCCGCATGTATAAATATGTATTGTAACATTGAAAGGAACATAATGAAAAATCAAGCTGGTATTCCCAGTTTTGGGATCTAGGGGAAAATCTCTGTGTATATGTGTTTTATGTGTTATGCTCTCGCATTTTTATTTTTCATGTGATTTAGAATTCGTATGCAGGTAATTTCTGTACGGGGTTAAAACCTACATTTGGTATCAAAGTTGTTTTGGTTTCAAGGGGACGCCTTTGTTGCTGAGGGGTTTCGCTCGAGCTTGTGGTAGACCCTGTTCAGTGGGAAATCTGCAAGAGATATTCTGGTGGTGAAAGAAGATGGCGAGCAGCAGAAAGATAGAGATTGAGAAGTTCAATGGTCAAAGTTTTGAGTTGTGGAAACTCAAGATGGAGGATCTATCGGTGGATAAAGATCAGTGGATCGCAATAGATCCGGGTACTAAACCAACAGGAGTGACCGATGAAGAATGGAAGAAGTTGGATCGGAAGGAAAAGAGCACAATAC
>APFE031172232.1:0-25040 GCA_000404065.3 Pinus taeda | reverse complement strand
TGGTTTACGAGATAATTTTCTTTTACATTTTTTTATGTTTTTTTTGTCTTTTTTATATATTTTTTATATTTGTTTTTTATGTCAAAAAAAAATTGACATAAAAATATTTAAGGTGTAAAAATATGTAACATTTAAAAAATTATCCACACTTAATACATTAAAAAATTTAAGGTGTCAAAAATAAGCCCTCTAGAAAAAGGTTGATGCTGCGTCAACAGGTAAAAAATTTAAAGTGTCAAAAATAAGCCCTCTAAAAAAAGGGTTGATACTGCATCAACAAGTTTCAAAATCAGCATGAAAATCACTAACATTTAAAAAAAAAAAAAAAAAACTATTTTTGATACATAAGAAAATTTAAAGTGCCAAAAATATGCTAAAAAAAAAAGTGTATTCTGCATCGCCACTTTTCAAAATCGAGTCACTTTTTTGCTACCTCTATGAAATGGGTAATTGTTTCAGTTTCTGTTTCAAAGTTTACATTGTTTAGCATCTGCACCATCCTGAGTTCATAAAAATCCTTGGATTTGTCATTATAATAATGCTCAGATAGATAATGATCTCTAAAGAGTTTCTCGAATTCCTCCCAATTCAACTCTTTCTCAATAATGCCTTAGACATTCTTCAAGTCGTCCTACTAGATGTCTAATTTTTCTTTTAAAATGAAAGTGGAAATCTTTGCTTTCATGTTGTTAGAATAATCATGAACTCTGAAAAACTTCTACATGCCCAACAACCAAGCTTCCACTTCTTTTGGTTTCTTCATATATCCATCAAATCTGGGTGGCTTGGCCTTCCTGAACTACTCAAGCATATAGTCCTTATCCTTCCTCTTCTGTTGATGGTGATGGTGAGAATAATGATAAAGCCTTCTAGTAGCATAGCTAGATGGACTACTATTCCCATGCACATGAGTGTTGGTCCCACCTCTATGTGTGCTCAATGGTTCACCTCCTAGCATAGTGTCTTCACTTTCAGGGCTATGCCTCTTTCTTGACCTGCTATCTTTAGGTTCTCGAGGGCTCCTCCTGCCTCTATGGATGACCCTCTCATCAGATTGTCTCTGCTTCTGCAAATCTGAAAGGATTTGTAGAAGGATTGCATTTATCTTGGTCTTCCTTTCTTGAGCCCTCACCAACGTCTCATTATTTTCCTTGAAACCCATAACTTCAACCCTTAGGATTCTCAAGGTGTCCAACCAATCCGAAGAGTGATTTTGATAAAGAGCTCAAAATTTGTCAAGAATTCAAAGTGTTAGAATTTTGATACGTTCAACTTCAGATTGAAGAGCTCATCATTCTGAATCCAATGGTGCAAACGACACTCAAATCTGAGCTCGTATGCAGAAGCTAGAGCCGGTCAAAGTTCAGGATTGACTTGCTGACATGGGAAGGTCTTCAGTGAATGAGGAGGCGCCAATCAGCAGCCCGCCATTGGCCCTCTCATATTAGCAATCGCAGTCGAAAGGCATATTACATTATATAATCGGCCCCAGCAAGGAGTGGGTTGCGATGCGAGATCGACCGAAGTTGCGATTACAATGGATCGCAATCGCATATTGGTTAAAGGTGGATGAGTATGAAGAATCAGCCCCAACGTAGAGCAGGTTTTGATGTCATCACAATTGTACATTGTGTAAATTTATGGTAATTGGTGCTCGACATAGTCATATATGTGTCATCGCTGATAACCCGAATGCGATATTATTATATGCTACAATTTATAACTCGTCGGGTCCGTAGAGCGCCTGATGTAAGGGTCTCCACTGATGTGAAATGTGATGGGATGTTCGAGATGCGATGCTTTATGCATTATAGTTAAATATTCCAGCGGGTCTGCAGAGTTCTTGGTGTAAGGGTCTGTACACCGATGGACTTCAGCCAATTTCGATATCCGACAGGTTGCAAAATCGTCGTCTTAACCACCGGACCTCCACTCCGCATGTGATCACTCAGTCTTTAACCACAAAAATAATGGGAATTATGGCGGAACCACTGATTGTGGCAGAAGTGCTAGTTTAAAGTATGGATAATGAATTTAATTGGCAGTAAGTTAGATTTGGAGGAGAAAATTGTGGGGAGACTGGAAGAAGTCATAACTAAGGAAATTTTCAACCCAATTAGAGGAAAAAAGAGGCTAGATAGCCATTTTTGGGCATTCTGAGTTGATGGGAATAGGTTTCGGGATCAAAGAGCACTTTTGGATAGGCTTTTTGTAAAGTGAAGCCTATGGGTGCCCTAGTCAACCAAAGTGTTGATTCAGTTTATGGAGGACTTTGAAGTTGGAGATGACCTTATAGAGGTCTTCCAACCTCTGTGTGTTTTTTGTAGCAGCCATTACAATAGTGTTGTAGTTGTATTTCTTCTTTGCTCTATATGTGTATGGAGAAAGAGACTTTTTTAAGTACTTCAAGTGGATTGTTGTACTTTTTTATTCTCTTGGAAGTTGGAGTATGGGGTCTTGATTTGAGAACCCTTAGCTTGCTGATTGTTTCATGAATAACTATAGGTTGTCATATGTTTAGAGTGAGAATTATTTGCAGAAGAATGTTTCCATGAAGGGGAAACAATCCACTCTTTTTTTCCGCACATTTAGGTACTCTTTATCTAAAGAATTTTGAGCATAAGGAGAAGGGGTCATGCCTTTAGATCTGATCCAAGGAGATGTAGCCCAGGAGTGTTGAACTCCTTTATCAATGGCTGGTGTATTATTGTTTGATGCATGCTTCCATTTAGTGTTTTGGTTTCATCTTCTAAGTTTTTCTTCATGAAACTATCTTAAGCAAAAACACATAAAATTCATGCTTTTACTTGCTATTTTGGAGTACAATTTCAAGCACATTTTTATATTATAATGAGAGGAATTAGCATATCATTATTAATCTACCCCAATTTAGATCAAGTTGGTATCAGAGCTTAGTTTTTCTTTGTGAAAGGAGGAATTGATTGTTGTTTGTAAGTAAATGTGTTTTGAAGCTCATTGAGGAGAAGGTTTTGGAAAGGGGAGCAAGATTGTTTCAATCTCTACCACCAAGTTCTACCTCAAATTGTAGTAGAAGCTTCAAACAAAGCATGTCCCAAGGAGGAGAGCTTGCAAGAATGTCAGAGCATGTGAAGGCTTTTAGAAAGGCTTTCTTAGACATGGCAGAAATGGTGAAAGTCCTCTATGAAGAGAGGAATACCAATTTGCAAGGTGAAGGATTTAGACCTCCAAGAGGAGAATGTTCTCTAAGGGAAGAAGATAACAAGAATGGTGATAAACCACCATCTTCTCCACAATCTTCATTTTTTTCTACAACTATTATGCAAGATGCTAGTGTAAAATGTCCTTCAGAGAAGGTAGATGGACAAGTTTGTACCTTCTGTCCACATGATGTGGAAGATGAGGTTCAATCAGCACCCAAATCTGAGGAACTGAAAGAAGAGAGCCGAAGAGTCCAAGAGGACACATCTCGAATTAAAAGGGAATTCGAAAACATATTTGTGTGCCAATCAAAGGATCCAGCAAATGGTAAGAATTTACATGCTTATTCCTTATGCGAAAGTATTGATGTAAATTCATTTGCGGCCTTTGAAAAACATAGTAAAGGCATTGGATCCAAACTCTTGACCAAGATGGGTTACAAGGGAGGAGGCCTGATGCCAGTGTAAGCCGAAATTACCCATGGTATGCAAATAAAATGCATAATCTCATTTTCCCCGAGAATTTCAATTACCCTGCCTAGTCAAACCTTCATAAATTAAGGTTTAAGGCCCCTTCACTTAATCTCATGCGGAAACATTTTACTAGACTAACGCAAAGTCTAAACCTTCGTTAACCTTTCCATCGGGACTTTATAAATCCACCTTCATTAAACTTTAGTTTATCTATACCCCACTTGTCTTAACCTTTTAATTCATTAATCCTGCGCATGATAACCAAACCCATACCATGGTCTCCGACTTTGGTTGAAACCCGACTTAAACCCAAAATACCTTTATCCACTTTATTTCAGTTAAACCCTCGTATAATAGAAAATACACATAAATACACGGAAACCTTACCTTTTCACTTTTTCTTGGCCTTGGCACATATTTCAATGTTTACCTTTATTGGATCAATCCTCCACCATTGATTTCACTCCACTAGATCAATGATTGTCACGTGATCCCCACCCATGTCCTAAAACTCAAGTAACTTTAACTTGCGTTGAGAACATCTCTGGTCTGCTTTTCTCCAAGCCTTATCGACTTCAACCTTTGCCGTAGATCTTACCTTTAATCTGACGGTTGATGTTACACCTGATCCACATAACTAATCATTGATCCTACACCGTAGATCAAAACCTCATTTGATCTAATGCTCCGCAATGATATTAACCAGATAACTTGTACGAGGATTACCCACCCGATAAAGCGGTTTCCTCTCTCCTCTGGCGTGCTACGTGTCAGTTGATTAGTGGAATCGGGTGACTCCCCCCTATTACCACTTACAACCTTTTCTCCATATGGTAACCCACTTTTGCTTACAAACCCGCCTATCTTCTTTTATTAACTCCTGAGTTATTTAACGCCCGATGATCGTAGATCTTCTACCATCGACGGCTGCGACGGATCCTCCGGATTCCTCATCCGCTAACTCTTAAATTGATCTCCGCCGTTCATTTCTTTACTCCATTCTACGCGACTTAATCCTTGTTGCTTATCTCTTTCAATCTCGTCCATTGATTTCCAAGATCCAACGGCTCCTATGCATTGCTACACTCTCTTTTGTTTCTTCTCTTTGCTTTGTTTTTACGTCCTTTCTTCAGTGTTCTCTGTGGTTTAGGTTTCTTCAAGGTTCTCGTCTTTAATTGATTTGCTTGTGTATTTGACTTCGCTCTATCCTTCTGTGGTTTAGGAGTTCTCCAAATTGTCTTCTCACTGATCTTGACTTCTGCTTGCGCTTTTAAGTTTCCTTCACCTTCACTGTAACATTAAAGGCTTCCTCCTGTATTCTCTGTGTGTATAAAGCCGTAATACCTCTCTCTATTACTCTTCTCTATATTACACCTTTGATTATGCACCTGCAACCTATGTTACGCAAAATAACTTAAGATTATACAAAATCTATATCTCAAATACTCATTACACACTCATGAACTCAAAATCGAGTTGTTTGTATTGATAAACAGATATTTACATAGGAACTCTCTCCTTGGCCTGATCGTCTGTATCAGTGACCTCCGTTTTCCTACTTGCCGATAGGCTTACAATCAAACCTATCTAACTCTTGACTTGACTAACTCTTTCCTACCTTTTTGTCTTACATTTATACAAAAGGATTCTATAACCAATTCCTGGTTTAGATCCGTAACCTTTTCAACAAAATTCTAAAATATCTTCCTTATCTCTAAGGATCCGCTTTAATCCACAAAATCATGGACTAAATCCTAGTTCCTTTAACTCACACACTATTCTTGAAATCTCTCTTAACAAGAAGATTTCATTACAATATCCTCACTATTATACAACCCTCATAAAAACATAGGAAAATTAATAATTAATCCATCTTTAGGGAATCTAGTCCCTTGAAACATAAGACCCTATGCTTACTAAAATATAATGGTTTTTCTGAGCAGGATGCTCCTGCATCAGACTCCCCATGTAAGAAACATTTATGACCTCCTGGTCATAAGTCTGGATAATTGATTCCTCCTAGATCCCAGACTTTATTTTGTAATTTGTCTTGGCTTGTCAACTGTTCTATTGTTGCTGTTGTATGTTGTTGTTCTCTAGGTCTCCATACCTTATGCTGCAATGCTCCACATGCCATGCTTTCATAGTCTTCTTTTGTCTTCCTCTTGTTGTTGCTTCTTTTCTTTCTTGACATTGTCTTCTTCTGAGACACTTTCATCATTAACCTTCTTATTAATTCAATCTCTCTGTCCAGTATAACATATGTCTGCTGATTGCCTAAAAATCTTACTTGCTGAATTTTCATTTTTTACTACCACCCTTACATCCTTACCCTCTTGTTCACTATTGTCTTGCACCTTTTCAGCTGCTACCATATCATCTTTCAAGACAATTTTCTGCTTCTATTAACTGTACCTATCAACTTCTTCTTGACTATCATTTATGACAATTCCTTTGTCTTCCTTCTTTAGTAATCTTGAGTGTTTATCCTCTTCTTTTCCAATTTTCTCCTTTGAAGTTCTAACTCTATATATAACTCAATGATTTTACTTGGGGTAAAATTTGGAAATTTTACACAATCTCCCATTTCTTCATTTGCTATTGACCAATCATTAGATGGTCCTTCTTATTTTGCTAAATCTTCCTTAACATCCTTTAGTAGATGTTATTTCTCTTCTTCTTTCATTTGGCTGTCCACCTGTGCCAAATATGTTCCAGTTTCTGCAACAAATTCTGCAATCATAAGACAATTATCAAAATAAAAAATATAAGGCCTTTGTGCCTCTTCTTCCTCTGGAAACCTTTCAGTATGTTGCTCTTATATTTCCATTAACTCCTCTGTCAGCACATTAGTATGCTAATTCAAACTCAAAGAATTCTTGAGACCATCAGCAAGTCTCTTTTCCACACCATTTGTTTTAATGATGCCTCTCTGCACTTGTTCACTGTAGTGAATTGTTTCTTCTCCAGTCTCATTGTCATACTCTGATTCAAAACTCTCATCTTCTGTAAGGTATTCTTCCATGTTTTTGAAATATTTAAAAGACTTCCTATCTTCTTCCAAACCTGCAACTATACACAAATTATTAATTTAAAAAACACAAGACCTTATGGTCTCATTTGATGCTTTAGTCATCAAGTCTTCTGGATGCTCTGAATCATTCCTATGATTCAACTCCTCTATCTCTTCATTACTTTCAAAAAGTAATGGTCCATGTTCTTTTTCACATACCAAAACTTCAATACCTTCTCCAACATTTTCCTTTTGTTGTAGTTCAACTCCTTTGAGATTCTTTGTCTTCAATTTGACATCTATAATCTGTTCAATCTCTCTCAGCTCCTTTATTAACTGCATATTCTCTTGCTGATTTATCTTCTCTTATAGCCTCTACCACTTCACTTTCTTTCTCATGACATAACCATATTTCAGGTCCTTTTCATTTCTCTGAAAGATCTCCATTAATACTTCAAGTTGAACTGTTATCTCAACCATTTCTTTATCATATTTTTCGTCACTCTTTCTCATGCCATTTGCCTTGGCATATTTCTTCTTTTCCTTTCTTCTATTGTGGTATCTTTTAGGACCTCTACCATGACTGTCACTAGTCATTATCCTTTCCATCTATGAATTCCTTACTCACTTACTATGAGCTGCAGTAAAGCCTCTGCAACTGCAAGTCCTCCCTGCTACCACTTACCTCACCAAGCTTTCCTTTGTACTTGGTCTTTTGGCAAGCACTTGGTTCTTTGTCTCTTGAACCTCTTTTGAGCACTTCTCTCTGCTCCTTCTAGGCTTCAACTCATCTACACCTTCTAAGAACACAACTGTCCTCTTTATCCAACCTCTGTTGAAATCCCTCAAGGTTCTACCACACTCTGCTTTCACTTAGAAACTCTTACTAGCTTCCTTCATTACCTAGCAATTCTACCCATGTCTTCTATGGAATTTCCTTTGTGAGCTGCAACAAAACCCCTGTAGTAACAAGTCTCCTTCTTGCTACATATGCCTCACTAAGATTCTCTCCTTTGAGCTTAGTCTCTTAGCAATTCTCTGGTTCTTTCCTCTGGAACCAATTGAGCACTCCTTGCTCTAGATTGTTGCAACCTTATCACCTTATTATGCTACTACTTGTGTAAGAATACAAAGACTACACACTCTCCAATATTCAAATAAAAACATATCATGTCACCTTCAAGATCTCTGCATGATCTTGTTCTACCATTAACCTGCACTTTGAATGGATTGTTCTCTGTTTCCTTGCATCTGCAAGTTCTGCTGCACATTATCTCTGTGTGCCTATCTTTTTGTCAGATTAGAATCTGATCTCCTCTTACCTACATACACATCTTAAAACATAACTCTGTTCTAAATTCTTACAGACCTTTAACACAGAATTACCTTATTCTGTTCTCATACCAATTGTTTTCAACCATAATTTTGCTCTGATACCAAATGATGCTAGCCTAAGCCGACATTACCCATTGTATGCAAATAAAATGCATAATCTCATTTTCCCTAGGAATTTCAATTACCCTGCCTAGTCAAACCTTCATAAATTAAGGTTTAAGGCCCCTTCACTTAATCTCATACGGAAAAATTTTGATAGACTAATCCAAATTCTAAACCTTCGTAAACCTTTCCCTCGGGACTTTATAACTCCACCTTCATTTAAATTTAGTTTATATATACCCCGCTCGTCTTAACTTTTTAATTAATTAATCCCGTGCATGATAACCAAACCCATACAATGGTCTCCAACTTTGGTTGAAACTCGACTGAAACCCAAAATACCTTTATCTGCCTTATTTCTATTAAACCCTCATATAATAGAAAATATACATAAATACATGGAAACCTTACCTTTTCACCTTTTCTTGGCCTTGGCACATATTTCAATGTTTACCTTTATCGGATCAGTCCTCCACCGTTGATTTCACTCCACTAGATCAACAATTGTCGAGTGATCCCCATCCATCTCTTGAAACTCAAGTAACTTTAACTTGCATTGATAACATACCCGGTCCGCTTTTCTCCAAGCCTTATTGGCTTCAACCTTTGCCATAGATCTTACCTTTAATCTGACAGTTGATGTTACACCCACTCAACAGAAATAATTGTTGATCCTGCACCGTAGATCAAAACCTCATTTGATCCAATGCTCCACAGCGATATCGGGTGGATAAATTGTATGAGGATTAACCGCCCAATAAAGTGGTTTTCTCTCTCCTCTGAAATGCTACGTCTCAGTTGATTAGAGGAATCGAGTGACTCCCCCCATTACCACTTACAACCTTTTCTCTATCCGATAACCCGCTTTTTCTTACAAACTTGCCTTTCTTCTTTGATTAACTCCTGAGTTATTTAACGCCTGATGACCATAGATCTTCTACCATCAACGGTTGCGATGGTTCCTTTGGATTCCTCATCCGTTAACTCTTAAATTAATCTCTGTCATTCATTTCTTTACTCCATTCTACGCAACTTAATCCTGGCCGCTTATCTCTTTCAATCTCGTCCATTTATCTACAAGATCCAACGGATCCTATGCATCGCTACAGTCTATTTTGTTTCTTCTCTTTTCTTTGTTTTTACGTCGTTTCTTCAGTGTTCTCTGTGGTTTGGGTCTCTTCAAGGCTCTCATCTTTAATTGATCTACATGTGTATTTGATTTCACTATATCCTTCTGTGGTTTAGGAGTTCTCCAAACTATCTTCTCACTAATCTTGACTTCTGCTTGTGCCTTTACATTTCCTTCACCTTCACTATAACATTAAAGGCTTCCTCATGTATTGTATGTGTGTATAAAGTTGTAATACCTCTCTTTGTTACTCTTCTCTATATTACACCTTTGATTCTGCACATGCAACCTATGTTACGCATAATAACTTAAGATTATTCACAATCTATATCTCAAATACTCAATACACACACATGAACTCAATATCAAGTTGTTTGTATTGATAAACAGATATTTACATAGGAACTCTCTCCTTGGCCTGATCTTCTGTATCAGTGGCCTCCGTTTTCCTACCCGCCCATAGGCTTACAATCAAACCTATCTAACTCTGGACTTGACTAGCTCTTTCCCTACCTTTTGGCTTACATTTATAAAAAAGGATTCTATAACCAATTCCTGGTTTATATCCATAACCTTCTCCACAAAATCCTAAAATCTCTTCCTTATCTCTAAGGATCCTCTCTAATCCACAAAATCATGTACTAACTCCTAGTTCCTCTAACTCACACACTATTCTTGAAATCCCCCTTAACGAGAATATTTCATTACAATATCCTCACTATTATACAACCCTAATAAAAACATGAGAAAATAAATAATTAATCACTCGTTAGGGAATTAGGTCCCTTGAAACACAAGACCCTATGCTTACTAAAATACAATGGTTTTTCTGAGCAGGATTCTCCTGCATCAGACTCCCTAGGTAAGAAAACTTTATGACCTCCTGGTCATAAGTCTGGATAATTGATTCCTCCTAGATCCCAAACTTTATTTTATAATTTGTCTTTGCTTGTCAACTGTTATATTGTTGTTGTTGTTCTGCAGGTCTGCATACCTTTGCTGCAATGCTCCACTTGCCATACTTTCATAGTCTTCTGTTGTCTTCCTCTTGTTGTTGCTTCCTTTCTTTCTTGATGTTGTCTTCTTCTGAGACACTTTCATCATTAACCTTCTTATCAATTCAATCTCTCAGCCCAGTATATCATCTATCTGTTGATTTCCTTCAACTCTTACTTGTTGAAATTTCATTTTTACTGCCACCCTTACATCCTTACCCTCTTGTTCACTATTGTCTTGTACATTTTCAGCTGCTGCCATATTATCTTTCAAGACAATTTTTTGCTTCTGTTTATTGTACCTATCAACTTTTTCTTGACTGTCATTTATGAAAATTCCTTTGTCTTCCTTCTTTAGTAATTTATCCTAAACATTTATCCTCTGCTTTTCCAATTTTCTCCTTTGAAGTTCTAACTCTCTATATAACTCAATGATTTTTTTTGGAGTAAAATTTGGAAATTTTACACAATATCCCATTTCCTCATTTGCTATTGACCAATCATTAGATGGTCCTTCTTCTACTAAATCTTCCTTAACATCCCTCAGTAGATGTTCTTTCTCTTCCTCTTTCATTTGGATGTCCACATATGCCAAATATGTTCCAGTTTCTGCAACAAAATCTGCAATCATAAGACAATTATCCAAATAAAAAATATAAGGCCTTTGTGCTTCCTCTTCCTCTGGCAACCTTTCAGTATGTTGCTCTAAAATTTCCTTTAACTCCTCTGTCAGCACATTCGTATAATGATTCAAACTCAAAGAATTATTGAGACTATTAGCAAGTCTCTTTTCCAAACCATCTGTTTTAATGATGCCTCTCTACACTTGTTCATTGTAGTGAATTGTTTCTTCTCCAGTCTCATCGTCATACTCTGCTTCAAAAATCTCATCTTCTGTAAGGTATTCTTCCATGTTTTTGACAGCTTTAAAAGACTTCCTATATTCTTCCAAACCTACAACCATACACAAATTATTAGTTTTAAAAACACAAGACCTTATGGTCTCATTTGATGCTTTAGTCATCAAGTCTTCTGGCTGCTTTGAATCATTCATATGATTCAACTCCTCTATCTCTTCATTACTTTCAAAAAGTAATGGTCCATGTTCTGGTTCACATAACAAAACTTCAACACCTTCTCCAACATTTTCCTTTTGTTGTAGTTCAACTCCTTTGAGATTCTCTGTCTTCAATTTGACATCTATAATTTGTTAAAGTTCCCTCAGCTCCTTTATTAACTTCATATTCTCTTGCTGATTCATCTTCTCTTGTAGCCTCTACCACTTCACTTTCTTTCTCATGACATAACCATATTTCAGGTCCTTCTCATTTCTCTGAAACATCTCCATTAATACTTCAAGTTGAACTACTATCTCAGCCATTTCTTTATCATATTTTTCATCACTCATTCTCATGCCATTTGCCCTGGCATCTTTCTTCTTTTCCTTTCTTCTACTATGGTCTCTTTCAGGACCTCTACCATGACTACCACTATTCATTATCCTTTCAATCTCTATGAGTTCATTACTCACTTACCATGAGCTACAGTAAATCCTCTGCAACAGCAAGTCCTCCCTGCTGCCACTTACCTCACCAAGCTTTCCTCTGTACTTGGTCTTTTGGAAAGAACTTGGTTCTTTGTCTCTTGAACCTCTTTTGAGCACTTCTCTCTGCTCCTTCTAGGCTTCAATTCATCTGCACCTTCCAAGAACAAAAATGTCCTGTTTATCCAACCTCTTTTGGAATTCCTCAAGGTTCTACCACACTCTGCTTTCACTTAGAAACTCTTACAAACTTCCTTCATTACTTAGCAATTCTACCCACATCTTCTGTGGAATTGCCTTTCTGAGTTGCAACAAAACCCCTGCAGTAACAAGTCTCCTTCTAGCTATATATGCCTCACTAAGCTTCTCTCCTCTGAGCTCAGTCTCATAACATTTCTCTGGTTCTTTCCTCTAGAACCAATTGAGCACTCCTTGCTCTAGATTACTACCACCTTATCACCTTCTTAATGCTGCTACCTATGTAAAAATATAAAGACCACACACTCTCCAATCTTCAAATCAAATTATAATAAAAACATATCATCTCACCTTCAAGATCTCTGCATGATCTTGTTCTACCATTCACATGCACTTTGAATGGATTTTTCTCTATTTCCTTGCATCCACAGGTTCTGTTGCACATTATCTCTATGTGCCTATTTGTTTGTCAGATTAGAATCTGATCTCCTCTTACCTGCATACACATCTTAAAACATAACTATGTTCTAAATTCTCAAAGACCTTTAACACATAATTACCTTATTCTATTATGATATCAATTGTTTCAACCATAATTCTGCTCTGATACCAAATGATGCCAGCCTAAGTTGACATTGCCCACAGTATGCAAATAAAATGCATAAACTCATTTGCCCCAGGAATTTCAATTACGCTGCCTAGTCAAGCCTTCATAAATTAAGGTTTGAGGCCCCTTCACTTAATCTCATGTGGAAACATTTTAATTGACTAACCCAAAGACTAAACCTTTGTTAACCTTTCCCTCAAGACTTTATAACTCCACCTTCATTAAACTTTAGTTTATCTATACCCCGCTCGTTTTAACCTTTTAATTCATTAATCCCACGCATGATAACCAAACCCATACCATGGTCTCTGACTTTGGTTGAAACTCGACTTAAACCCAAAATACCTTTATCCACTTTATTTCTATTAAACCCTTGTATAATAGAAAATACACATAAATACACGGAAACCTTACCTTTTCACCTTTTCTCGGCCTTGGCACATATTTCAATGTTTACCTTTATCGTATCAATCCTCCACCGTTGATTTCACTCCACCAGATCAATGCATGTCGCATGATCCCCATTCATCTCCTGAAACTCAAGTAACTTTAACTTGTGTTGATAACATCTCCGGTCCACTTTTCCCCAAGCCTTATCGGCTTCAACCTTCGTCGTAGATCTTACCTTTAATTTTACAGTTGACGTTACACCCGATCAACAAAGCTAATTGTTGATCCTGCACCATAGATCAAAACCTCATTTGATCCAATGCTCCACAAAAATATCTACTGGATAACTTGTACGAGGATTACTCGCTTGATAAAGCGCTTTCCTCTCTCCTTCGATGTGCTACGTGTTAGTTGATTAGTGGAATTGGGTGACTCCCCCTATTACCACTTACGAGCTTTTCTCCATCGGATAACCTGCTTTTGCTTACAAACCCTCCTTTCTTCTTTGATTAACTCCCAAGCTATTTAATGCCCAATGACTGTAGATCTTCTACCATCGATGGCTGCAACAGCTCCTCCGGATTCCTCATCCGCTAACTCTTAACTTGATCTCCGCCATTCATTTCTTTACTCCATTCTACACGAATTAATCCCAACCACTTATCTCTTTCAATCTCATCTATTGATCTCCAAGATCCAACGGCTCCTATGCATCTCTACACTCTCTTTTGTTTCTTCTCTTTGCTTTGTTTTTACGTCATTTCTTCAGTGTTCTCTATGGTTCGGGTTTGTTGAAGGTTCTCGTCTTTAATTGATCTGCCTATGTATTTGACTTCGCTCTATCCTTCTGTGGTTTAAGAGTTCTAATTGTCTTCTCACTGATCTTGACTTCCGCTTGCGCCTTTACGTTTCCTTCACCTTCACTGTAACATTAAAGGCTTCCTCCTGTATTGTTTGTGTGTATAAAGCTGTAATACCTCTCTCTATTACTCTTCTCTATATAACCTCTGATTTTGCACCTGCAACCTATGTTACGCAGAATAACTTAAGATTATACACAATCTATATCTCAAATACTCAATACACACACATGAACTCAAAATCGAGTTTTTTGTATTGATAAACAAATATTTACATAGGAACTCTCCCCTTGGCCTGATCTTCTATATCAGTGGCCTCCGTTTTCGTACCTGCCCGTAGGCTTACAGTCAAACCTATCTAACTCTCAACCTGACTAACTCTTTCCCTGCCTTTTTGGCTTACATTTATACAAAAGGATTCTATAACCAATTCCTGGTTTAGATCCATAACCTTCTCATCAAAATCCTGAAATCTCTTCCTTATCTCTAAGGATCCTCTCTAATCCACAAAATCATGGACTAACTCCTAGTTCCTCTAACTCACACACTATTCTTGAAATCTCTCTTAACGAGAAGATTTCATTACAATATCCTCACTATTATACAACCCTCATAAAAACATAGGAAAATAAAATATTAATCACTCTTTAGGGAATCAGGTCCCCTAAAACACAAGACCCTATGCTTACTAAAATACAATGGTTTTTTTGAGTAGGATGCTCCTGCATCAGACTCCCCAGGTAAGAAAAATTTATGACCTCCTGGTCATAAGTTTGGATAATTGATTCCTTCTAGATCCTAGACTTTATTTGTAATCTGTCTTTGCTTATCAGCTACTCTATTGTTGTTGTTGTATGTTGTTGTTCTCCAGGTCTCCATACCTTATGCTGCAATGCTCCACTTGCCATTCTTTCATAGTATTTTGTTGTCTTCCTCTTGTTGTTGCTTCTTTTCTTTCTTGATGTTGTCTTCTTCTGAGACACTTTCATCATTAACCTTCTTATTAATTCAATCTCTCTGTCCAGTATGTCATCTGTCTATTGATTTCCTTCAACTCTTACTTGCTGAATTTTCATTTTTATTGCCACCCTTACATCCTTACCCTCTTGTTCACTATTGTCTTGCACCTTTTCAGCTGCTACCATATTATCTTTCAAGACACTTTTCTGCTTCTGTTTATAGTACCTGTCAAATTCTTCTTGACTATCATTTATGACAATTCCTTGTCTTCCTTCTTTAGTAATTTATCCTGAACATTTATCCTCTGTTTTTCCAATTTTCTCCTTTGAAGGTCTAACTCTCTATATAACTCAATGATTTTACTTGGAGTAAAATTTTGAAATTTTACACAATCTCCCATTTCTTCATTTTCTATTGATAAATCATTAGATGGTCCTTCTTCTTTTGATAAATCTTCCTTAACATCCTTCAGTAGATGTTGTTTCTCTTCTTCTTTCATTTGGATGTCCACCTGTGCCAAATATGTTCTAGTTTCTGCAACAAAATATGCAATCATAAGACAATTATCAAAATAAAAAAAATATAAGGCCTTTGTGCATCTTCTTCCTCTGGAAACCTTTCAGTATGTTTCTCTAATCTTTCCTTTAACTCCTCCATCAGCACATTAGTATGTTAATTCAAAACTCAAAGAATTATTGAGACTATCAGCAAGTCTCTTTTCCACGCCATCTGTTTTAATGATGCCTCTCTACACTTGTTCACTGTAGTGAATTGTTTCTTCTCTAGTCTCATTGTCATACTCTACTTCAAAACTCTCATCTTCTGTAAGGTATTCTTCCATGTTTTTGACAGCTTTAAAAGACTTCCTATCTTCTTCCAAACCTACAACCATACACAAATTATTAGTTTTAAAAACACAAGACCTTATGGTCTCATTTGATGCTTTAGCCATCAAGTCTTCTAGCTGCTTTGAATCATTCATATGATTCAACTCCTGTGTCTCTTCATTACTTTCAAAAAGTAATGGTCCATGTTCTGGTTCACATACCAAAACTTCAACACCTTCTCCAGCATTTTCCTTTTGTTGTATTTCAACACCTTTGAGCTTCTCTGTCTTCAATTTGACATCTATAATTTGTTCAAGCTCCTTTAATTCCTTTATTAACTTCATATTCTCTTGCTGATTCATCTTCTCTTGTAGCCTCTACCACTTCACTTTCTTTCTCATGACATAACCGTATTTCAGGTCCTTCTCATTTCTCTGCAACATCTCCATTAATACTTCAAGTTGAACTACTATCTTAGCCATTTATTTATCATATTTTTCATCACTCATTCTCATGCCATTTTCCTTGGCATCTTTCTTCTTTTCCTTTCTTCTACTGTGGTCTCTTTCAGGACCTCTGCCATGACTGTCACTAGTCATTATCCTTTCCATCTCTGAGTTCCTTACTCACTTACTATGAGCTGCAGTAAAGCCTCTGCAACAGCAAGTCCCCCCTACTTCCACTTACCTTACCAAGCTTTCCTCTGTACTTGGTCTTCTGGCAAGCACTTGGTTTTTTGTCTCTGGAACCTCTTTTGAGCACTTCTTTCTACTCCTTCTAGGCTTCAACTCATTTTCACCTTCTAAGAACACAATTGTCCTCTTTATCCAACCTTTGTTGGAATTCCTCAAGGTTTTACCACACTCTACTTTCAATTAGAAACTCTTACCAACTTCCTTCATTACTTAGCAATTCTACCTACATCTTTTGTGGACTTGCCTTTGTGATCTGCAACAAAACCCCTGTAGTAACGAGTCTCTTTCTTGCTACATATGCGTCACTAAGCTTCTCTCCTCTGAGCTCAGTCTCTTAGCATTTCTCTAGCTATTTCCTCTAGAACCAATTGAGTACTCCTTGTTCTAGATGCTACAACATTATCACCTTATTATGCTACTACTTGTGTAACAATATAAATACCACACACTCTTTAATCTTGAAATCAAATTATAATAAAAAAATATCATCTCACCTTCAAGATCTTTGCATGATCTTGTTCTACCATTCACCTACACTTTGAATGGATTGTTCTTTGTTTCCTTACATCTTCAAGTTTTTCTTCACATTATCTTTGTGTTCCTATCTATTTGTCAAATTAGAATCTGATCTCCTCTTACTTGCATACACATCTTAAAACATAACTCTGTTCTAAATTCTCAAAGACCTTTAACACAAAATTACCTTATTCTGTTCTGATATCAATTGTTTCAACCATAATTCTGCTCTGATACCAAATGATGCCAACCTAAACCGACATTACCCACAGTATGCAAATAAAATTCTTAATCTCATTTTCCCCAAGAATTTCAATTACCTTGCGTAGTCAAACCTTCATAAATTAAGGTTTAAGGCCCCTTCACTTGATCTCATGAGGAAACATTTTAAATGACTAACCCAAAGTCTAAACCTTCGTTAACCTTTCGATTGGGACTTTATAACTCCACCTTAATTAAACTTTAGTTTATCTATACCCTGCTTGTCTTAACCTTTTAATACATTAATCTTGTGCATGATAACCAAACCCATACCATGGTCTCCGAATTTGGTTGAAACTTGACTTAAACCCAAAATACCTTTATCTCCTTTATTTCTATTAAACCCTCGTATAATAGAAAATACACATAAATACACAGAAACCTTACCTTTTCAACTTTTCTCAGCCTTGACACATATTTCAATGTTTACCTTTATCGGATCAATCCTCCACCATTGATTTCACTCCACCAGATTAATGGTTGTCGCATGATCCCCATCCATCTCCTGAAACTCAAGTAACTTTAACTTGCGTTGATAACATCTCGGGTCTGCTTTTCCCCAAGCCTTATCGGATTCAACCTTTGTCATAGATCTTACCTTTAATCTAACAGTTGAAGTTACACCCAATGAACAAAACTAATCACTGATCCTGCATCGTAGATCAAAACCTCATTTGATCTAATGCTCCACAATGATATCAACCAGATAACTTGTACGAGGATTACCCACCCAATAAAGTGGTTTCCTCTCTCCTCCGACGTGCTATGTGTTAGTTGATTAGTGGAATCGAGTGACTCCCCCCTATTACCACTTACAACCTTTTCTCCGTCTGATAACCTGCTTTTTCTTACAAACCTGCCTTTCTTCTTTGATTAACTCCCGAGCTATTTAACACCCAATGACCGTAGATCTTCTACCATTGATGGCTGCGACGGCTCCTCCGGATTCCTCATCTGCTAATGCTTAAATTGATCTTCGTTGTTCATTTCTTTACTCCATTCTACGCAACTTAATCCTGGCTGCTTATATCTTTCAATCTCATATGTTGATCCCCAAGATCCAACAACTCCTATGCATCACTACACTCTCTTTTCTTACTTCTCTTTGCTTTGTTTTTATGTCATTTCTTCAGTGTTCTCTATGTTTTGGTTTTCTTCAAGGTTCTCATCTTTAATTGATCTGCCTGTGTATTTGACTTTGCTCTATCCTTTTGTGGTTTAAGAGTTCTCCAAATTGTCTTCTCACTAATCTCGACTTCCACTTGTGCCTTTTCATTTCCTTCACCTCCACTATAACATTGAAGGCTTCCTCCTGTATTGTATGTGTGTATAAAGCCGTAATACCTCTCTTTGTTACTCTTCTCTATATTACACCTTTGATTCTGCACCTACAACCTATGTTAAGAAGAATAACTTAAGATTATACACAATATATATCTCAAATACTCAATACACACACATGAAATCAAAATCGAGTTGTTTGTATTGATAAACATATATTTACATAGGAACTATCTGCTTGGGTTGATCTTTTGTATCATTGGCCTCCGTTTTACTACCTGCCCGTAGGCTTACAATCAAACCTATCTAACTCTCGACCTGACTAACTCTTTCCCTGCTTTTTTGGTTTACATTTATACAAAAGGATTCTATAACCAATTCCTGGTTTAGATCCATAACCTTCTCAACAAAATCTTAAATTCTCTTCCTTATCTCTAAGTATCCTCTCTAATCCACAAAATCATGGACTAACTCCTAGTTCCTCTAAATCATGCACTATTCTTGAAATCTCTCTTAACGAGAATATTTCATTACAATATCCTCACTATTATACAACCCTCATAAAAACATAGGAAAATAAATAATTAATCACTCTTTAGGGAATCAGGTCCCTTGAAACACAAGACCCTATGCTTACTAAAATACAATGGTTTTTCTGAGCAAGATGCTCTTGCATCAGACTCCCCAGGTAAGAAAAATTTATGACTTCCTGGTCATAAGTCTAGATAATTGGTTCCTCCTGGATCCTAGACTTTATTTTGTAATCTATCTTTGCTTGTCAACTGTTCTATTGTTGCTGTTGTTTGCTGTTGTTCTCCAAGTCTCCATACCTTATGCTGTAATGCTCCACTTGCCATGCTTTCATAGTTTGTTGTTGTCTTCCTCTTGTTGTTGCTTCTTTTCTTTCTTGATGTTGTCTTCTTCTGAGACATTTTCATCATTAACCTTCTTATCAATTCAATCTCTCTATCCAGTATATCATTCGTCTGTTGATTTCCTTCAATTCTTACTTGCTGAATTTTCACTTTTACTGCCACCCTTACATCCTTACCCTCTTGTTCACTATTGTCTTGTACCTTTTCAGTTGTTGCCATATTATCTTTCAAGACAATTTTCTGCTTTTGTTTACTATACCTATCAAATTCTTCTTGACTGTCATTTATGAAAATTCCTTTGTCTTCCTTCTTCAGTAATTTATCCTGAACGTTTATCCTCTGCTTTTCCAATTTTCTCCTTTGAAGGTCTAACTCTCTCTATAACTCAATGATTTTACTTGGAGTAAAATTTGGAAATTTTACACAATATCCCATTTCTTCATTTTCTATTGACCAATCATTAGATGTTCCTTACTCTTCTGCTAAATCTTCCTTAACATCCTTCAGTAGATGTTCTTTATCTTCTTCCTTCATTTGGCTGTCCACCTGTGCCAAATATGTTCCAGTTTCTACAACAAAATCTGCAATCATAAGACAATTATCAAAATAAAAAATATAAGGCCTTTGTGCCTCTTCTTCCTCTGGAAACCTTTCAGTATATTGCTCCGATATTTCCTTTAACTCCTCTATTAGCACATTAGTATGTTGATTCAAACTCAAATAATTCTTGAGACTATCAGTAAGTCTCTTTTCCACACCATCTGTTTTAATGATGCCTCTCTGCACTTTTTCACTGTAGTGAATTGTTTCTTCTCCAGTCTCATTGTCATACTCTGCTTCAAAACTCTGATCTTCTATAAGGTATTCTTCTGTGTTTTTGACAGCTTTAAAAGACTTCCTATATTCTTCCAAACCTGCAACCATACACAAATTATTAGTTTTAAAAACACAAGACCTTATGGTCTCATTTGATGCTTCAACCATCAAGTATTCTGGCTACACTAAATCATTCATATGATTCAACTGCTTTGTCTCTTCATTACTTTCAAAAATTAATGGTCCATGTTCTGGTTCACATACCAAAACTTCAACACCTTCTCCAACATTTTCCTTTTGTTGTAGTTCAACTCCTTTGAGCTTCTCTGTCTTCAATTTGACAAATGTAATCTATTCAAGCTCCCTCAGCTCCTTTAGTAACTGCATATTCTCTTGCTGATTCATCTTCTCTTGTAGCCTCTACCACTTCACTTTCTTTCTCATGACATAACCATATTTTAGGTCCTTCTCATTTCTCTGCAACATCTCCATTAATACTCCAAGTTGAACTGCTATCTTAGCCATTTCTTTATCATATTTTGCGTCACTCATTCTCATGCCATTTGCCTTGGCATCTTTCTTCTTTTCCTTTCTTCTACTGTGGTCTCTTTCAGAACCTCTGCCATGACTGTCACTAGTCATTATCCTTTCCATCTCTATGAGTTCTTTACTCACTTACTATGAGCTGCATTAAAGCCTTTGCAATAGCAAGTCCTCCCTGCTGCCACTTAGTTCACCAAGCTTTCCTCTGTACTTGGTCTTCTGGCAAGCACTTGGTTCTTTGTCTTTGGAACCTCTTTCGAGCACTTCTCTTTGCTCCTTCTAGGCTTCAACTCATATGCACTTTCTAGGAACACAATTTTCCTCTTTATCCAACCTCTGTTGGAATTCCTCAAGGTTCTACCACACTCTGCTTTCACTTAGAAACTCTTATCAGCTTCCTTCATTACTTAGCAATTCTACCCACATCCTCTATGGAATTTCCTTTGTAAGCTGCAGCAAAACCTCTACAGTAACAAGTCTCCTTCTTGCTACATATGCCTCACTAAGATTCTCTCCTTTGAGCTCAGTCTCTTAGCATTTCTATGGTTCTTTCCTCTAGAACCAATTGAGCAGTCCTTGCTCTATATTGTTGCAACCTTATCACCTTCTTATGCTGCTACCTGTGTAACAATATAAAGACCACACACTCTCCAATATTCAAATCAAATTATAATAAAAACATATCATCTCACCTTCAAGATCTCTGCATGATCTTGTTCTACCATTCACTTGCACTTTGAATGGATTGTTCTCTATTTCCTTGCATCTGCAAGTTCTGCTGCACATTATCTCTGTGTGCCTATCTGTTTGTCAGATTAGAATCTGATCTCCTCTTACCTGCATACACATCTTAAAACATAACTCTATTCTAAATTCTCAAAGACCTTTAACACAAAATTACCTTGTTCTTTTCTGATATCAATTGTTTCAACCACAATTTTTCTCTGATACCAAATGATGCTAGCCTAAGCCGACATTACCCACAGTATGCAAATAAAATGCATAATCTCATTTTCCCCAAGAATTTCAATTATCCTACCTAGTCAAACCTTCATAAATTAAGGTTTAAGGCCCCTTCACTTAATATCAAGCGGAAACATTTTAATAGACTAACCCAAAGTCTAAACCTTCGTTAGCCTTTCCATCGAGACTTTATAACTCCACCTTCATTAAAATTTAGTTTATCTATACCCCGTTCATCTTAACCTTTTAATTCATTAATCCCGCGCATGATAACCAAACCCATACCATGGTCTCCGACTTTGGTTGAAACCTGACTTAAACTCAAAATACCTTTATCTGCTTTATTTCTATTAAACCCTTGTATAATAGAAAATACACATAAATACATGAAAACCTTACCTTTTCACCTTTTCTCGGCCTTGGCACATATTTCAATGTTTACCTTTATCGGATCAATCCTCCACCATTGATTTCACTCCACCAGATCAATGGTTTTCGTGTGATCCCCATCCATCTCCTGAAACTCAAGTAACTTTAACTTGTGTTGATAACAACTCGGGTCCGCTTTTCCCCAAGCCTTATCGCTTTCAACCTTCACTGTAGATCTTACCTTTAATCTGATGGTTGAAATTACACTCAATCAACAAAACTAATCATTGATCTTTCACCGTAGATCAAAACCTTATTTGATCCAATACTCCACAATGATATTGGCTGGATAAGTTTTACGAGGATTACCCGCCTGATAAAGTGGTTTCCTCTCTCCTTCGACATGCTACGTGTCAGTTGATTAGCGGAATCGGGTGACTCCCCCCTATTTCCACTTACAACCTTTTCTTCGTTCGATGACCATAGATCTTCTACCATCGATGGCTGCGATGGCTCCTCCGGATTCCCCATCCACTAAATCTTAAATTGATCTCCACCATTCATTTCTTTACTCCATTCTACATAACTTAATCCTGGCCACTTATCTCTTTCAATCTCGTCCTTTGATCTCCAATATCCAACAGCTCCTATGCATTGCTACACTCTCTTTTGTTTCTTCTCTTTGCTTTGTTTTTACGTCATTTCTTCAGTGTTCTCTATGGTTTGGGTTTCTTCAAGGTTCTCATCTTTAATTGATCTACCTGTGTATTTGACTTCGCTCTATCCTTCTGTGGTTTAGGAGTTCTCCAAACTATCTTCTAACTGATCTCGACTTCCGCTTGCGCCTTTACGTTCCCTTCACCTTCACTGTAACATTAAAGGCTTCCTCTTGTATTTTCTGTGTGTATAAAGCTGTAATATGTCTCTCTGTTACTTTTCTCTATATTACACCTCTGATTCTGCAACTGCAACCTATGTTACGTAGAATAACTTAAGATTATACACAATCTATATCTCAAATACTCAATACACACACATGAACTCAAAATCAAGTTGTTTGTATTGATAAACAAATATTTACATAGGAACTCTCTCCTTGGCATGATCTTCCGTATTAGTGGCCTCCGTTTTCCTACCTACCCGTAGGCTTACAATCAAACCTATCTAACTCTTTCCCTGCCTTTTTGGCTTACATTTATACAAAAGGATTCTATAACCAATTCCTGGTTTAGATCCATAACCTTCTCAACAAAATAGTAAAATCTCTTCCTTATCTCTAAGCATCATCTCTAATCCAAAAAATAATGGACTAACTCTTAGTTCCTCTAACTCACATACTATTCTTGAACTCTCTCTTAATGAGAAGATTCCATTACAATATCCTATCTATTGTACAACCCCCATAAAAACATAGGAAAATAAATAATTAATCACTCTTTAGGGAATCAGGTCCCTTGAAACACAAGTCCCTATGCTTACTAAAATACAATGGTTTTTCTGAGCAGGATGCTCCTACATCAAGGCCTTGGCATAAACCAGAAGGGCATCAAATATCCCATTGCAGAAAATTAGAGGCTTGAGTACGAAGGCTTAGGCTATGTCACAAAAGAAGAATGGTCTTCTAGTGATGGTTCATGGGTCACGTGTTCCTTTTTCTGTAAGGGAGAACACGAGGAGGCACCATGTTGGAGTTTGCACCCAGAACTGGTTCTTGCGTGGTTCCTCAAACGTAAGGAGGATTTGAAGGGGAAAACATCTCCAAAGAGAGATGAAAGCATTGAAGAATGAGGAAAGATTAGTTCTTCAAGTCACGCGAGTTCCTCACATAGGCAGCATAAGCCAAAGGACAACAGAAAGAGGTATAACCATTTTGTTAATTCGAACATTGATAATTTGAATGCGTTTAAATCAAATGCTTTTCATGGTGGAAAACAAAATTTGGATTTGAATAACATGATGGGGAAAATGTTTCATGCACCATTTTCCTTTCATCTAACCATTTTTTAGATAAGTGTGATAAATGGAAAGCAATCCTCAAGAAGATGTTTATGTCTATTGGAATTGAGACTGAAAGGAGAAAATCTCATCCAAAGATAAAGGCAAGTGAGTCGAGAGGAGCTCAAAAGAACTTATGTACTCACTACAATATCAGTGGGAATTGGGTCGAGAAGTGTTGGAAATTGTTACCACATCTTCATCCTAGTAAGGGCAAGCAGATCATGCAAGCACCAGAAGAGGAAGCGACAATAGAAAAAGTGGCACAAGATGCGACCATCCATGAAACAACTTCAGAAGAAGAGAAAGTTCAAATAGAGGGTTCATTCTCTTGGTTGGGTAAGAAATGGGTAGACTATTTGTCCAGTTGAAGTTTGTAAATTTTTGGTTTGCACTAGTTGCATATTCCCATAGTTAAGTAATTTGTAAAAGTGATGTTCATAAATAAATCACTTATATGCAACAATGTTTTTCTTTAAGCATTACAATGCTAGTTTGGATTGTTGATACTCAATTTGAATGGGAAAATTTGGGAGTCAAGTTCATTCCATTTTGTAAAATGCTTTCTTGAAAATATTTTGTAAAAATTATTTTAAGGCTGTTGTATGAGTAGTTGCAGCACATTTAGTATGTTCCAAATGTGTGTAGCACTCGAGTTATACAAGTATTCACTATATGAAGCTTGTTTGGGTTCATTTGACAAAGTTGTTTAGGATCTTATCCTTCATAAGGATTTCGTAGATAATATTCGTGGAATTATTCTTGGGAAGGATGTTTCTATGGATGACCATAGTGACATGGACAGGTCGAGAAGAACATCAAACTTGAATTCTTCGATCGCATAGTGAAACATGTAATTTGCAAGATATTGTACTACAGATTTGCAAGGGATGCAGGGGTAGGCTCATTGCTTATGGCTCTGAAGAACAAAGGTGAAGGAGAAGGAAGGATGACATGAAGGATATGTGCGGCGCAGACAGGTAAAGAGAAGTTGTAGATTATTTAATGCTTTTTGAGACCAAAAGTTTCTTAGTGGCGATGTTATGAAACCAGCTCAAGAAAAGATAGAAAAGATAGATCAACGCCTTAGAATTCAGCCTCTTCGAGGGGGCAA
>APFE031172217.1:25480-35963 GCA_000404065.3 Pinus taeda | reverse complement strand
ATAATTTTGTTTTACATAAATTATTCATGTTATGTTTTTAGATTGAGAGTGCTACAAATATCATCCCAAAATTCATGTTCTCATTAAATGGATGCTTAATCATTAAGCAAGGACATTCACAACCCAACTTCATCCATTAAAGTGCCCATGTCGTTACTCCTAGTATCGAGAAGGGACATCACAAGACTAGGGCATGACATCATCAAGGTGAACAATGTATCCTCCCCTTAAGAGGGGTCCCATGTCATCACCATCATCAAACATCTTCAAAAATAGGGAAACTTCCATCAACCAGGTGCAATGGTAGCCTATGGACATCTTGTCATCTCAAGGGTGTGTCTACTCTCAAGGTAACATTCTAGCTCTTAATAATAATGTCCAAGAGGTAAGTGAGGGTGTCATCAACTATGTCAAGTCATCCCAAGGTCAACCTTCCTCAATAGATGCCCAACATTCCTTGTGAAAGTGCCCTATGAAATAATCAAGTTGGATGGACTTCCTCTATGGAGTGTTAGAGAAGCATCATAGAATCCCTCAATGGATGGAAGTTGTACCATGGAGTAAATATCTAACACATACTCACATAATCATATGAGATAAGCATCATAGGTGTAAGAACCATAAGAGTACTAGAATCAACCATATTCAATGTTAAAAGCATCAAATTACTTCAAAAATGCATCACATTCAAATATCTTCCTAGCTTATGATTTGTATACAAGTTATGATGCTTTAGTATGGGAGGGTTATTACATGACATTATTAGGCTCTTCCAACCTTAAGGGAAGGAACAATTCCTAGGCTCACCCTTTCAGAAGATAGGTGTATGTGATGGTGTTATGGATTGGTGTGTACTTCATGAATGAAATTATCAAACCATTATACATGAGTGCCTTTGTAAAAGGAGTGGTTAACAATTCCTGAGTTTCATTCCTCGCATTTTTTCTTCCAAATCCCTATATTTTCCTTTTGTATTTTCTTTAGATAGTTTGTTTAATAAGGTTCATTCATTATCATACAATAATTAGGTAACTCCCTTTTGTGATGGGAAGTTTATTACTTCATAAGGGATGATATATAGGGGGTTTACTTTGATAGGAATGATATACATGGATACTCTTAAGGATTAATGGCAATATAATAAGGGGTAGTGACTCATGTTATAATTTGGCTTTTACTTGTTTTAATTCCCTTGCCATTCTTTTGCAATTTAGCATTGGCATATATTTTTTCCTCTTCTAAAATTGCATCAACCTCAAGTATCTACAACCCCTTATTGTCACACTAACAAGGTCAATAGTGAAACAACATGAGTGACTAACAATAACCAATCAAAAGGTAGAACAATGGAGCAAAGGAATGATGAGAAATGTTAAGTTTATCATGGAATTCTACCATCATGAGATCGTCCTATTTGTTCCCATCCTATATAGTGAAAGAAAGTCCTCAAGGAAGGTCACACCAAGACTAGCAGTAAGTGATAATCACCAAGGTGAAAAAAGGGAACAAATGTATAACCAATAGTAGTCTAACATCCAATTTAGCATGTGATCCATATTAGAATTCTCTTAAACATTGAATGAAAGAACTTAATATAGAGAAAACCAATGGAATGGAATCACTGATTAGAAATTGGGTGAGAAGCATCTAAGATTGGTTTTCTGTGGATCATGATAGTACTATTAGTTAGAAAACTATGTCATAGGATAAAAACAACTATTTGAACCTAGACATGTCCCTCCTATTGTTTATGTATTAATAAACATATAATCCTTCTATATCCTAGGTACATGTGCTAATAAGCCTTATAACCTCTTTTGTCCCCATAATAATATCCCTTATGGTCTATTTGTTATTAAACATAACAACCTATATGATCCCTTTTCTATTGATACCTTATACATGTTATAACCACTAGAATCCTTGTTCTAATAGCCCTTATAATCCTCATGGCCTATACAATAGTAATTTATTTGGTCCACTTGCTAATACCCAATATGACCCTCATGATCCTTGCGTTAACCATTCCAATTGTCCTCTTCCTAATATCCCCTATAACCCTTATGATTATTGTGCTAATAATCCCTAAAAACCAATATGTTGATGTTCTAATAATTCATATAACACTTGTGCTCCCCATGCCAATAAACTTAATTATAATACTTGTAACCATTATGGTAGCAATGCAAATAAATTATGTACACATATAATCCTTATGGTACATGTAAGTGAATAGCCTCTACAACCCTTATGGCGTTCATGATAATAAGCTTATAACCCTTATAGCATCAATGATAATAATTCTTAAAACCCCTAAAGTCACTATGACAAAACCATCTTGAAATATTCATGATACTTATAAAATTGTATAATGGATTCCAAGCTTTATTAAAACCAAATGGGTGCTAACTAGACTTCCTTTGTGTGTGTGGGGAAATATCAACAATTACCTTATTGTGGCCATATGTTTCACATACAAGCTTCATTTAATGCACCTAATAACTCTTCGGAAAGATATCAAAGAAGAACTATATTAGCATTGGTGTATACCAAAAATTAATATCATATGTAATAGAGCACAAAAATTATTGTTTTGACCTAAAAATTATGTAATACTTTTCATGACTCAAAATTTTCCAAAATAAGGACCATTTCTAGATTGTCCCAATACAACCCATTAGATCAGTTGTCACAAATTATATTATTCCCATACCATAACATCAATAAAGTGATATATATTCTATAGGGTCATAGCATGGAGCTGGGTTACACTTTTTGGAGAAATGAGGGCACGTTTGGTGAAAAAGGATGCTTGATCGAGTAATTTTAAGCGCTTGATTGAGTTGTTGATGTGCTTAAAACTAGCTCGATCAATTTATATTTTTAGATCAAGCATTATTTCTTATTAAAAACCCTAGTCACAACCCGCGCAATTCATTTCACTTAGAAAGCAAGAGGAAAAGGCGTTCGATGGAGGATTTCTAAGCTCGACTGAGATGGAGGAACTCAATCCAGCTACCTATCAACCCTGGCAATGACCCAGAGGCTCAAGCCAATGAACAAAAAGGACAAGTATACAATTTAGGTGAAAAAAATTAATAAAGCAGAGCCATCCTTGGACCCAAATATAAAAAGAGAGTTATACATGAATATAGTACTAGGACCAGAATCCAACCCTATACAACTACAACTTGAACTTACAAAGTGAAATAAAGATAGATAAACCAACCTAAGAGTCCATTCTTTTCTTCAAGGTTCAAGTGATACATACACTTTTCTCATTAGCAGTGAATTTAATTTACTCTCTTAGTGACAATTTGGTGGCCTGTAAGTAGAGATGAAGTATGGAAGGTAAACATACCTCATACATGTATTGCCGAGGAGAAATCAAATCAGAACTAGATGGTGGTGAATCGAGATAAGATCATGTTTCCTAGCGAAGGAACTCGTTTCCACTATGGAGCTGACAAGTACATTGTTTCCCTTACAAAAGTATGACATTTTTTTTATTTAGGATCATTTTTCCTTCTGGCCAGGGTAAATATGTCTACTTTTCTTTTATTTATATGATGCAATTCTTGTACGGGATGGAGCTTCAAACTACATGAAGGGGTTAGTGATAATTTTGTGTTACTTTGACATTACATCATGCTTCTTTCTATTGCAAACACCTCTCACAAAGGGTAGGTATTTTATTTGAGGGATTATCAATATCCTAATCAAATTATTTATAATATGTGTTTTTTCATTTCTAATAATATTTAATGTATTATGTGCACGACATCGTCATCACCATCATGTTATAAACACTACAATCCTGGATGAAAGAGTTGTGACAGAAACAATTCGAATCAAAATATCCCCTTAACACTGCAATCCTGGATGCAAGTTCTATGAATCAAAATATCCCCTTAACACTTCGAAACTCACTACTCATTTGCAGTGAAATTTGTATAAGGATTAGATGTCGTGGAGTAAACTTGTAGCTTTAGCCATTTCCTGTTGTTGATGTCAAGGAATAACATTTGATGTACATTAATAAACTTACTTTGGGGCAACATATCCCGTAGTTCCTAAAATTTGAGTGCATATTTCACCATTCCACTTTTCATAAGCAAGTTTGCTAGCCCAAAATCAAACACTTTGACACTGTAATTTTTGTCAATTAGGATGTTGTTGGACTTAAAATTCACCATCTTTTTTACTTCTTGAGTTTATTTGTCAATTACTTTTTTAAATACCATTAAATGAGATGAATGCCTGATGAGAAACGATAAGGAGTGGTGTGAAAGCTAACCCATTGGACGAATTCCTATATTATTGAGAGATGACATGATCCAATTGGTAGATGCTCTTCAATGACCATTGTGCTTGCTGGAATTGCATGGTGTTTATGTTCGATGAATGCTCCAAATGATCTTTATAGCATAATACAATTGCGGGTTTAGATGTCCGAGTCCTTAACAATGGACGAACAAATTATTTGTGAAGTCTTTAACATGGTGGAATGGGATGGTGACTGAATTGTCAATCATGCTAGCAATCTTGGGCCAGAAAAAGTGGCAGCCTTGGACATTGTAAATCTATTATAGGTACTCTAATATTAGGCAGGAATCTCTTGATATTGGTCAGTGGTGCTCCTATTGCAATCAAAGAGATGTCTTTCCTGAGTTGAAGTAAAATTGCATAGATTCTAATTTCTACGTGAGCTTGCAGAAAGCCAATATAAAACATATGTGAGTTTTTTATGCAAATTTAGAATTGGAAAGATAGCCATCATATTGTTAGCTATCATATTTTTCATGAATTAATGCTATTTTATTTAGCTTATCTAATGTCCTCTACTAGTATTTTTTCAAAATCTATCAAATATTTTCTATTGGAACTTGAAACACCATATTTGAAGATTAAGAGGCAATATATGTTGGAAAGGTAAGCGATTTCTCTTTATGTTGTAGTTTATGACATTTTGTTTACTAATTTTTATTTTCGATGATGTTTTATATGGTAGGATTCTTCTTGAAATTATGCCTTAGGGGGTTTCCTTTGTTACATTTGGTGCAATTGCTAGTTATAAATATGATGCAGCTTCAATATTGATCTAAATGTTAAAACATATTTAATTAACCATTCCAAAATTATCTGAGTACTTGTTTGCTCTAATTAAATCACTATCGGGACATGGCTTACTAATATGCTTTAGTTTAAATAAATAATTTTCAATTATGGTTTAGTATAAATAAATAATTTGAAATTAGATAAAATTGTAAGTATTAAAAAATATGGAATTGAAAATAATAATAATAATTTAAAATTTTTATTGTTGATGTAATTTTCTTAATTGTGTAAATAGTTTATAATTTGGTTTGGAAAACAAGAAGGTATGATTTTGAGAAAATTTGGTAGAATGTTTTGAAAATAAAGCATGATTTTGAGAAAATCTGGTAGATTTTTTGAAAATCATTGTTATAGTTGTCAGCATTATGATTTTTGGTGCACTTCAAATTCTTGATAATGCTGAATTCATTTCTGCTATAAAAAAAACTACTTAAACACTGCAACACAAATATTTCTGAAAAAAAAATTAGTGATTTGGGGCAAAATTGTAACCTAAGTAGACAATTTTGTATGGTATTGGAATGAAATTTATCTCTATAAGAAGAAGAATTTGTTCATTTTTTCCTCTCAAGAAGGAGAGGTTTTGGCCTGGTTGATAGCCTATATTCTGATTCAAGCTTGTATGATCCATTTGATTATTTGAAAACATTTTCGGAAGAAATCACATTGGTATAATTTGCTGATGTGTTTCGAACCAACCATTGTGGTTCATCTTCAGGACAAGATGAAAATCAGATCATAGGGGCGAGTTAAATAGGGAGTGAGTAGCTATGGGAAATAACGGCTAAAAAATGGCTATTTTTGACTCGATAGGAAAAGGGGAAAATTATTTTTATTTTATTATTAAATTAAAAATAAATATAAATCAAATACAGTATATATTATATATATAATTAAAATAACTATCATGTCCCCCAAATATATAAAAAAATAATAAGTCAAATAAACTCCAAAATAAAAAATAATTAAGTAAAAGGAATTTTAAATAATTAAAAATATAAATATAATAATTAGTTTAAACAAAATATAAATATATATATATATAATATGTGTGGGGTCCCTGTGAATCTTAATAAAAAAAATAAAAATAAAAATAAACAAACCTCAAGGGAGAAAAAATGAAAATGGTAATGTTTTAAATACATTTGTGAAAAAAATAAAAAAAAAAAAAAAGATTTTTTAAAATATTTAAATGTAATATGTATAGTCTAAATGTGTTTAATATTAGTTAATTATTATTTTATGATCTCATAGACTGTAGCTATTTCAAACAAAAAATAAAAATAAAAAAATAAAAAACTTCATGGGGAGAAAATTCGAAAAGAGGAAAAATAGACATGAAAGGGGTGGGGGGCAGCAGTGGACTGGGGAACTAAGAGAAAAGGGCTCGAATGCAACAGCTAGCAGTTGTTGATTTTCCAACCGTCGTCCCTATTAAGATTACTAGGCCTATTTTTTATTCAATGACCATTGAAATTGAGAAGAAGCCTAGTAATCTTAATAGGGGTGACATTTGAAAAATTAGCGGTCACTGGATTCAGCCCTTTCCTCTTAGTTCCTCTATCCCACTCTCCCCCCTCCCTTTCATGTCTATTTTTCCTCTTTTCGAATTTTCTCCACTGTAGTTATTTTATTTTTTTATTTTTTATTTCAAATAGCTACAATCTATGAGATCATAAAATAATAATTAATTAATATTGAATCATTTAAATAAACATAATACATTTAATTATTTATAAAATAATTTTTTATGTAATTTTTTTTCCACAATGTATTTAAACATTTTTACATTTTCCAATTTTCTCCCTTGGATGTTTATTAATTATTCTATTCTTTTATTGTTATTAAAATTAAAAATATATTATATATAAATATTATATATAAATAAAACCTTTTAGTTTATAACTATTAATATATTTATATTTTAATATTATTTAAAATCCCCCTTTTCTAATTTTTGTTTTTAATTGGTGTTTTAAATTGAAATTATTTTTTATATATTGGGGACATGATAGTTATATATATATAATATAATATTTAAATTATATATATTTATATTATATATAATATATATATAAGAATGATTTTTTTTATTAATTAATAATAGAATAAAAATAAATTGCTTCTTTTCTTATCGAGTCAAAAATAGCTGTTTTTTAGCCGTTATTTCCAATAGCTCCTCGCTCCCTATTTAACTTCTATGATATGATTTTCATATTGTCCTGAAGATGAACCACAATGGTTGGTTCGAAACGCGTCGGACAAATTATACCAATGTGATTTGTTTCAAAAATGTTTTCAAATAGCCTATATTCTATGTCTCTTGTCTCTTTAGGGTTTATGCTTTGGTAGTTGTTTGATGAAGAATAACACTATAATAACATAAGTAAAAGAAGATCATAATCTAAGAAGTAAAAAACATTCACAGTTAGTTATCAAATTGAAGAGAAATAACCTAATCTCAATGCCTAAGATTTCTCAACATAGTCATTTTTTGGCATAGCCCATGTGCTAACTTTAGAAAAGGTGACTCTTGTGTCCTTGTATTTAGAATCTAATCAATATTTTTTGATATTGATGGAATTGTGAATGGGAAAAGGATTATATTGTTCTACTCTAAAACCATAAAAATGGATGATGAATAATATATTGATTGAATCAAGATCAATATATGAAAACTTATATTGAAGATAAAAAAGAGCATTCTCTTTTGTATATGTGCACTTCCATATATACATTCACATGCAAAAGATACTTAAGAATCCGTATATGAGAAAAAGAGTGTATACACTTTTTTATATATGCACAATTTTGTATATTCTATATATCATCAGACCAATCTCCCATATAACCAACTCAAACTCTGGGGACCAAGCATATGCTTTTAACCCCCAATTGCAATATATATTTTGTATATGCACGCATATATGAATTTGCTTTGGGCATTGCTAGGGGTTGAAATAAAATCACCTTAAGTGCTACTGCAATGTGGGATGGTGCAAGCAACGGTGTAAGAGAAGTTGACCTCATCAATCCCAAGATAAAACCAAAGTAGAGAAGTGTGAATCGCACAATATTGTCAAAGAATAGCTATATAGAAGTGATGCATATACAAACGTGGTGCATTTTGTACAAGATGGGATGCCTTCTACACTCTTTCATATATGCACAATTTTGTATATTATTTATATGTACACAGATATAGAAGCCACACATGTATGGAAGCAAGATTTCATATGTGCACAAATGAAAGCTATATCTACTTTTGTATATGAAATTATAGTTTTATATGTGTCAGTTTGGTATATGCATTAATTGTTGTATATGCAACACTTCTATATACATGTATTTAGAATATACACTTGTATCTACGCTAATATATG
Organism: Pinus taeda; assembly: GCA_000404065.3. Taxonomy (NCBI): domain Eukaryota; kingdom Viridiplantae; phylum Streptophyta; class Pinopsida; order Pinales; family Pinaceae; genus Pinus; species Pinus taeda. Next base: position 27,462 of record APFE031172217.1, on the reverse strand, counting down.
TATATGTACATATATATGAAAGTGTAAAAACATATATGGAAGCAATGCATAAATATAGCTTCCATGAAGCACATATATGAAAGCTTGGTTCTATATAAGGAAGTGGTTCATATATGGAAGTCGGGACATATATCAAGGTGGCACATATCTAAAAGAGAAAAAAAAATGGAAGTGAATTTAGCTTCCATGTGCGCATATACAAAAGATTCTTCCATCGATACCAAAAACATTGATGAGATTCTAAATACAAGTATACAAGAGTTGGAGTGTGTAAAGTTAGAACTCGGAGTATATTAAAGAATGGCTACACACAGAGTATAAATTTTAGAGCATATTTACCATCAGTTTTTTCTAAAATAAATCTTGGTAATCAAGTAGTTCCTTGGTGTTTCATTGAACGCTCATTGATGTGGATCTTTCACTGATCAATGATATTGGGACTTAATCTTCATGTTCTCCACATTTGTTAAAATATAACAATACAATAAATATAACTTCCTTTTACAATATAACAAATGTAAAATATGGGATGGCTTCTAAAAATAGGTATTCATGGTATATATGGGAAACAAAGGATACACAAAACCAACCGAAAAGGATAAGACTAATATAACAATATAAATGTAATAACTAAATGCCAAAATATTAATAGGATCTCAAGTTATTATCGTCACATTTTCAATTATGAGCAAACCTCAATAACATTGATGAAGGGGAATGCTCATTAACATTGATGGGGGGAAATCCCATGTTATCGTGGTTATTCTTTCAATTATGAGAAACTCTCATATACATTGATAGAGGGAATCTCACAACATTAGTACACCATTTGGAATTATTATCAACATCATATGTGTCAACCCATATCAAACTTCATTTTTGCATTATTTCAACATTGATTATGCATGGTGACAACATTGGAATAGTCTTACCTTTATTAGCCTTCTAAATAAATGCATATTGGTGATATATATAGAGACCTTACCTTTATGAGACAAGGCTACACATATTGCTTATATTCAAAACAAGCCATATGGCTAACCTTAAAATTATGTTACATTATAGTCACAACAATAAAGATGGGGAGAATAAAAGGAGATGGAAAAGTTACAATGTTTTGGAAGTTACTTTCATTTCTCTTATTTTACTTTGCTATATTTATTTTATGTTAAAATAAAATGTCATTCGACTTTAAAAAGGTTTTTAGAATAATTTTACTATAATATAAATTTTCTTCAATTGAAAGATCAAATTTTTAGAATAACTATTTTGTTAAAAACATTATTAAAATTTTCTTATTGAATTTGATAAATATTATTATTAATTCTTTCTATATCAACATCATGTATAACAACTATATATCATTAAAATCTAATATACAACATTACTAAAATTTACAAATAGTTATTTTCTTAAAAATAATTTGAATTTACACTCATTTACAATTAAAATAATAATAATAATAATAATCTTCAAAGCATAACAAATGTGTAATTTTCATAATACATCACATTATTTTAATTTTAGTTTGATAAAATTACCATTATTTAATTTTCTTTTCCATGAATTATGCAAAGACATAATATATAGAAAGAAATACATATAAATAATTTTTATGCACATACATAATATATAAAAGAAAGAATGTGTATAAGAAATGTGCTTCTCAATGTAATTAATTAAGGAAGCATAATTCATATAAACTAAAAAGCATGAATTTTTAACAAAATCATTTTCAATATAAATGTTGTAATTCTAAATCAAAATAATAATTTAAATAGTTAATATTTAAAAACAATTATTAAATTCAATATGTTCATAATTTATACTTAAAAAATATTTTAATAAGATTTATTTTAGCAATCACATCAACATTAAAGTAAACTATAGATATAACATAAACATAAATCGCAGAAGACAAGCCAAGACAAGAGGACACAAGATGTGGCGCTAGCCAGGGACAAACCCCAATGTGGGGAAAC
>APFE031172217.1:673-24876 GCA_000404065.3 Pinus taeda | reverse complement strand
TACAATAGAAGTCAACACTTTGACTTATCTAGATAAGAGCATAGATCATCTCTAAGAAGATGATACATGAGATCAGTTGAAGACATGCTGCTTCAACTAATTCTCCAAGGTGACTCCTTCACCTATCATTGTGCTGCATTTTGTTATCATGCTGCACCTCACCGTGCTGCACCATATTATACCCATCATCACTATGCTGCATTTCATCATGCTTCATTAATCATGACTGTACCCATCACTGTACTGAATTATGTTCCATTGTTGTACCATGTTGCCATCTTGACCTATGTATTGGCTACACCTTGCTTGCATATTGTCCCTAGCATGCCTGTTGTCCTTAGCATGCTTCTTGTTGCATGCTAATTGTCCCTTGCATGCTAGCTATAACATTGCATGCTTGGTGTATTTGATGCTAAGTACCATACAACTGTCCCAATGTTAGTTAGTTGTCCCTTGCATGTTTCTCTCCTTCGAAGACAGATGCTCCAGCTGTTTCGGTAGTTCCCAGCAGTTCTGGCAGTTCCAGCTATTCCCGACAGTTCTGGTTGTTCTTGACAATTCCAACAGTGCCGACAGTTCCGGCAGTTCCAGCTTTTCCAACAGTTCTAACTTTTCTAGTAGTTCCGACAGTTTTGGCTTTTCCAACTTTTCCGGCAATTTCAGATTTTCCGGCATTTCCCGCTTTTCCGACATTTCCAGATTTTCCGGCTTTTCCGGTAGTTCTGGGTTTTCCGGCAGTTCCAACTTTTCTGGCTTTTTTGGAAGTTCTGGTGTTTCCGGCATTTTCGGCTTTTCTGGCAGTTCTAGATTTTTCGGCTTTTCTGGCAATTCCAGCTTTTCCGGCTTTTTGGTAGTTTTGGATTTTCCAGCAGTTCCAGCAGTTCTGGATTTTTCATCTTTTCTGTCTTTTCCGACAATTCTGGCAGTTCTGGCTTTTCTGGCTTTTTCCGCAGTTCCATCTTTTCCGGTAGTTCTGGCTTTCTGCCCTCTAGATCAGGGCAATGTTGTTCCTTAGGATCTCTCCTCCTACTAAAACCCAAAGACAAGTAGAGACAGGAAGAGATCCCAAGTGTGTTGAAATGAATTGAAGGCCACCACTATTTATACTAAAATGTTGGGCACATTTGGGGTTTATTTGGTCGTTGGCCGACCTTGGCGAATTGTCTTTTAATGCAAATAAATTCATAACTCCATGAATACTTATCGGAATTGGATGATCTTCAAATCAATCCTACACCTCAAGTTGAGAGAGATCCAAGAAAAATATCAGTTTCCATAAATAAGATTACCCACATGGAGTTTGGCCCTAGCTGCCAATTTTAACACTCCGAACTCCATCCGTTGATCCATATGTCCGACTGTACTCTCTCTACCATCAGTGCCCTGCACTGCTCTGATCTGTTGATCTCTGCTCTACTTTTATCTATTGAGCTCTGCTATGCTGAACCACGAAGAAGAAGAATTGATCGAGAATGTTTCATACCATTCTCTACTGACCCAAAGTTAGTTTCATCTGAAGAGAGTGTGTCACATCACTCTTACTGACCTGTGTCAGTTTTATTGATCCCAGATCAATATCACAAGAGAGTGTCTCAAATCACTCATATTGATCCCAGATCAATGGAGGTCATCCTAGCATAGGGAGTACAGTAGATACAGCGATGCATCCATCGATAGTATTGCTATAGTCCCTATCCTCATTTCCCTACTTATTGATCAGAAGAGAGGTACTTCCCATGAGTCTCAGACTACATGGGTAGGATGCCTCGACAAGAGAACTAATCATCCTGTCCACAGGAGAACGAATCATCCTGTCAGTGGATGCCACATAGAACTAATCATCCTAGCCCACAAGAGAATTAATCATCTTATTCCACAATCGCCACGGAGAACAAATCATCCTGGCCCATAAGAGAAATAATCATCCTGTTCCACAGTTTCCACGGGAGAACTAATCATCCCAGCCCACAAGAGAACTAATCATGCAGTTTCATATTTTTGGTAGTGTATCTCAATCCATGAGAGATTGTGCCCCGAAGATATCTCAGAAGATTCTTGGCACCAATCCAGTGAGGCTCAATCAAATATGATCTCACCATGCTAACTGCAAAACATATGTCTGGATGGAAGTTCACCAAGAACATAAACGCAAATGAGTTTATGAAACTCAGAGGCATTTCCCAAATTTGGTCCGACATCACTACCATATAACTTCTGAAAGTTAAGATCCTTGAGGTAGTCACAGGCTTGCAGTTTATCATTCCACATCCGGAATCCAACTCCCTCTTACTTTTGCAATTGAGAGGGTCTGCACCTATTAGAAATAGATCGTCCTCATAAGGTGCCGGTATGAGAATTCTATCATCCATAACCTTCGGGTAATGGTTTGGATCGGTTTCACTCCTAGTGAATCTCATCTTCATCAGACAGCTATCAATCCTCTCATACTACGCCCAGGGTGTTTTGCTTCAAGCCATAGAGGGCTTTCTTCCACCTGTATACATGAGATTCCTGATCATGAATCTCGAACTCCTCAGGTTGTTCCAAACCTGTGGACATGCTGCATGAGGGGAATGTTCCCCTTATAAGATTTTCCTTCGCTACATCTCAAACATGTACCTTCATGCTCTACTTGAATTTAGACATCCCTATCACCATTTGACTCACATCAGGTAGGGCCCCATAGGTAGACCTCCACTGTTATAGATGCAATATTTCAATTGACATGAGCCCCAATGGACCATCCTTCAACTTGATACAAATTTCCAACCCTGAACTCATGAGAAAAAGCATCTTTGAAAATTATATCTTTTAACACGTACCTTTCCATCGATGAATGCCACCTTGAAACCTTTGACTTCCATTTCCAAGATGGACACCAGGTTTTTCTTGCAATTAGGTACATAAAAGAGATTCTGAAAATTAATCGAGATACCCTTATTCAATTGAGAGTCAACATTCCCTACACCCTTTCCGGGATAGGTGGCATCGGCTCCAAGTATAATCCCACAATTGTTTCCATCTCTACCAAATTAGAGAGTGCACCCATCTATCCGATGAAGTGCCTTGAAACACTACAATATATAAGAGAAATTCCTAAAGAATCTGAAGGAGAGGACCAATACAAGATAATGCTTCTTTATCTTATTAGAAACAAAATTTAATTCTTCATACCTGGGGTTCCTTGCTTTCTATGAAGAGTCGGCCATTTCCTTGATGACTTGCATTTCCTTTCATTCCTTTGATCATTGAAGATGTCCCTAGAATGATTGTTATCATCATCAAGTGATGTGTCCCTGCCATTTGGACACTCCTTCGCATAATGGCCAAACTAGTTATCTGCCTTTCCTTCCACCTTGAGATCCAATCTTCCAATGAAGTGATCTTTAGGTAGGCCATATTCTGTTGTGTGATTCTAATAATATTCTCTGCTTCGACTTCACCCTTGGTGAATTTTAAGAGGGACGAGGAATCCACTGATCCTTTTGTCCTTTCCCAACTATCTTTGGTGATTGCTCTTTCACTCTTGCTTGCGCATTGTCTTCACCTCAACTCTGATACCATGTTACTTTTAGGTATGTTCTATGCTTAGAGCAAGTTATTTCAATTTTCAGAGTTAGCTCCATATCTATTCCAGATTAGCAATCACATCAGCATTAAAGTAAACTGCAGATAGAACATAAACATAAATTGAAAAAGACAAGCCAAGACAAGACGACACAAGATATGGCACTAGCTCGGGACAAACCCCAATGTGGATAAACCCTTGATCAATTCTTCTTAGCTCAACCTTTGGAGATCATCATGGGAATCAAGGATAGAATCAAAGATACTATTACCTGCAATTTTAAGGACAAAATGTGAGATGGTAAGGAGCTGGAGGGTAAAAATAAGCTAAGATACTATAAGGAGGTGATCCACCCCACCCTTGATATACAAAATTATCTCTCTATGTTGACCAGCACTAAGAAGAAAATAAACATGGCAGCTAAGATACTATAAGGAGGTGATCAACCCACTCTTGATAAAAAAAATTATCTCTCTATGTTGACTAGCACTAAGAAGAAAATAAGCATGGCTAGGATAAGAACTAATTCTCATGAGCTTCCAAGTGAGACCAGAAGGTGGTCTACTCCTAAGGCTCCCTGGAATGATAAAATCTGTCATATTTGTGATACTAAGAAGGTGGAAGATGAAAAGCACTTCCTTTTAGACTACCCCACTCTTGTCTGCATCTACTCTCAATTCTCTATTATGAGTCACACCTCCAATCTTCGTGACTTATTAAGCCAACCCAACTGTAGTGTTCTTGGAGTGCTCCTTTCCCTTCTCCTTGATCATAGAAACAAGATTTTGAAGAATGACAATTAAATTCTTTTTTTCTTTTCTTTTCTTGAGGTCTGATAAACCACATTAGTCTTAGTAGACCTTAATCATCATTATCAATAAATCTAATTATCACCAACACTCTAATTGTTATTACTTTAATTTTAATTTAAAAATAAAAAATAAATAAATAAATAAATATATTAATTAAATATTTTTTTAAAATTCATAATTTAAAAATTAATTTTCCATATTCTTTATTTTAAAAAAAATCATAAGTCAATCAAATCATTAATTCACCTTATATCAAATCATTAATTCACCTTATAATTCAATACATTATTACTTAATGCAAAATGAATAAAATTATAGTTTAATTAAATTATTAATTTACCTCCATCATTTATTTAAGTAGTAGTTATTAATATAGGTAAAATATATAGAAAATCAAGAAAATTTAAACATGTATATATTAATGATTTTGTTAAAAAAAATTTAATTAATATTATATGTAAAATTTATTTGTCCATGAGATTTTGGATAGATGTTGTTTAGTGAAGACACTCCTTAATGTGAAGTTACCAGTTCAATTGCCTGTCTAGTCGAGGTGATGTATTGAACATGATGAAGATGTAGTCTTACCCAACTTTTAAAAAAATGAAATTTATTTATTAAGTTAAAATTTCAAATATGGTAATTTAATTGACATAATTTATATTTTAATATAGATATTTTTGTTTATATTAATTTTAATTAATTATTTTTAATTAGTTCTGCAAAAGCTCAATTGGTATGAGACATGTGAATTTTAAACTCAGAGACTTAGGTTCAAATCCCGTGTTGTTTAAATTCTCTTGATAAAAAAAAAACATTTTTTTATTAATATTTAATTATTAAGTTAAATATAAAATATCATTTTTTATTATTTGTATCTTCAATTAAGGGAAAAAAACAATTTGTCATCAATATAATTTTATTTTTAATAATTCCATACAATATATTTTAATGTTTCTCTTTTTCTATAGATCAAAATTATAACTACTATCAAAATCTGATTTTTGGATGAGAAATATAGGAAAAGTCTTATTTTTCATTTCATAAATTACTTAAAACTTTATTATGACTAAATTAATTATTATAAAAATATTATAAAAATTAAAAATAAAATTATTGATAAAATTACAATTTGTTTATTACATAAATTAGATTTTAATATATAAACAAATTCATTTACTTAAAATAAAATTAAGATGTCTGATGTTAATGTGATGCGTATGTGATGAGGATTAAATCAGATAGAAATCTTAAAGTCCCCATAAAATTAAAACATTTAAATTATATATTTTAATAAATAATGTTTTTATTAAATATTATTTAAAATTGATTTAAAAATATATATTAAAAATTATAAACAAAGAAAATATCTAAAATATAAATTAAATAAATTTATTTATTTAAAATATAAATTAAATAATTTTTTTGCCTAAATAGTTTACTCCAAAAAGAAGTGTAATTGAACTTTTTAGACATAAATTTGTGGATACACAAGATCTTAGTCTAGTAAATTATGGAAGTTGTCATTATAGTGAGCTTGTGAGGCTTCTCTCCAAGCTTTTTGAGCATAGGAATAAAATTTTAAATCAAAATAAATAATTTGTTTCTTTAGGTCCGATAGACCAATGTTTGGTCTCAGTGGATGTTAACCATCATCATCATCATCATCATAAAAATGGGACATCCATGCACCTTATCTTCACCTAACAAATAATGGACATTGCCTTTATCAAAATTGTTAATTAAGACCCTAGTGTTTTCCTGCCATTTTGATGAGTTAATATGAAAATGACATTTTGACACTTTTATATAAAAAGAACAATTCAAATTTATTAATGTTTTTCATTAATTTTAATGATAATTAATGTAATTAACTAATTATTGAATTTTATAAATATTAAATACCATGCAATAATAATAATATTTAATTTGTTGATTTTAATACTCTGTTTGAAATATCATATTATTTTTATTTAATAAATAAATTTAAAAAATATAATATAAATAATAATTAAATTACTAAATTTAACTTTTGAAGTCTTTGAAAAACACCCATACGAGGATTTCCTAAAATGAATAGTAATAATAGAGAAAATTTAGTCAAATCTAAATGCTCACATATTGTTCCACTTTGCTCAGCCTCTGCTACTATTGTGGGTTGGCCAAGTTATGACATTTTGTTCACACTCTCCAACAATGCCTGGACACACATGATCCACATTTACGAAAAGCACCTTATGATGTGTAGGGTACCACTATGCGTCTCCAAACTCTTGCTTTGTCACAAAATATTCTATCACGTTCTCAAACCCATCATCATCCACCAAACTAATCGACACAAAATGCTTGAACATGGGCTACAACCTAGACATCATTTGCGAGATTTCTCCCAACAACCTAAGAGACAACACAACACATCTAAATTTTTCCTTCTCTTCTTCTTCGATAATGGTTACAACCTTTGCATAACCTTTTGCAGCAGAAGTAGGGACTATGATCCTCAATCCTACAACATACTCATGAACTGCACTCCCTCTTCCCATAACTCCACTCCCATGAGCCCGAGTAATGATGACGCCACCTGCACTCACTCCATTCCAATATGTCATGGCCGGAAAAGTTGTTGGAAATAGTAAATACTTCTGCATGAAGATCTAGCAAGTTCCAGATCGAGTGATGCATGAAGGCATAAGCTAATTAGTGTAGTTCAAGTTTAGATTGTGAGTTAATTTAGTCAAGTGTGAGTTAGTTCGTGTTCAAGTTTATTTTGGAAAAAGTCAAATATAATGTGTGTTTGCATGTTGAAGTTATTTTGAGTGAGTCGCTAGCTTAAAAGCATAAATACGCCATGTTAGGTTCATTGTAATCAGGTAAAGTCAAGTTTGTGTGATGAATACAAGATAAATAGCTCATATTGTTTGTGTGCATCAATTTGTGTTTCCCCTCCTCTACCTTCCCATTCCTTCCCATCAAATTGGTATCAGAGCCAAAGATGAAAAACCAGAAATTTTGTAGTCACAACTTGAAGAGTCCCCAAATGAAGAGTTAAAAGTTTCCTCGCCACTGTTGAGCAATAGGTCGTAGCTTGTTGAATTTTTTTGAATAGAGAGAGGGCTATAGCCCTAGACACCATGAGACGAAGCTTGATTTTCTTTATAAAAAATTAAAAAAATGGTTTTACTTTATTGGAGAAGGAGACTTTTATAAAAGTGATTTTATTATTTTCTTATCAAAAGAGAATTTAAAAAAGAAAAGAAAAGGAAGGGTTTTATTTGAGTCAAAGTTTAGGGCCTTGAAAAGGTGCATATGTATACAAGTTTTTTGTTTTGTGTTAAGCATGCCAGTGTTTTGGGTGAAGATTGTGCCTTATTGAGGGGCATATTAAAAATAATGATTTTTTTTTTTTTTTTGTCAGGGTCGATATGGAAGATAGTCTCATGCAATTAGGAAAGAAGCTATAAAATAGAGGAAAGATGACAGTCATGGATCGCAAAGCACGACTGAACCAGATTAAGAAAAATAATCGACAAGAAAATACAAAGATCATTTTCATATTTAGAGAATTTCAAGCTACAGCTGAGGAAATGAGAAGTGTAACAAAAAAAAAAAAAGATCAAGGGTGATTGTTGTAGCCTACATCTGCTACCACTTCCTATGTTTAATGGTAAATATTTTGATTTTTGGGTTATCAAAATTCTAACTTTTGTTCAAGCTAAAGAGTTAATTGAGTATCGATTTAATAACCCATATGATGAAGTATGCGACACTTTAACATTGGATTTTATAAAACAAAGATTGGTTGAAAAGTTTTTGTGCAAGGTAGAAAAAAAATACAAATTTCAAGGAAGCATGGAAGATCCTGGAAGAAGAATTTGGTGTAAGGGGGAGTGACATGCAAGAACAAGATGTGTCACAATCTATTGATTCAACCACAAATCTCTTAGTAGATGAGAAAGACTCTCATAAGAGAATAGAGCTTGGAGAATCCCACTCAAAAGTGGATGATGGTCATAAAGACTATAAAAGTGAAACCCATTATGCAGACATACATATGGATGAAGAAGATGCAACAAAGATTGTAGAGAGAGAAATTGAAGCCTTTGTTTATGAAGCAGAGCAAGAGCATATTAATTCTTAAGAACTCCACTATAATGTGGATGGTGCAGATTATGGTGAATCCCACTGTGACAAAACACATGTGGATGATGATTGCAAACTGAGATGTGAATTAGTGAATCTACCCACAACTGATGGATATGATGAAGTTGAATTTGTTAGTGAACATGTTGGCTTGTGGGGGCCTGAGCCAAGTTCAGCGTTAGTTAGCCAAACAAATCCCTACACTACTAGCTCTTTTGGCATCAGCCCGCAGAGCGCGGACTGAAGTCTCACCCGAAGCAGTATGGGGGGATGTTGGAACCAAGTTTCCGCACCCTTGAGATGGATGTGATGTCATTTTATTCCAGCTATACATGCCTTCGCGCAGGTTTCTTAACCCTCTATTCCACCTTATAGTACCTTCGTGAAAGGGTACAATCATCTTCCACGCAACCCTAACTAGGAGCTGAAGTCCTTTCGCAATGCTAGGGCAGCGAACCATGATATCTTCCTAACCAACCTAAGTGTTTAATTATCAAATCTTAGTTAGCTTCGCGTAAATAGATGTTCCTACTTGCGGTCACAATTATATCCATTCGCACATCATATAAGCATTATAAGTGAAATTTATACCCAATATAACAGATGCATAAACAGGAAATAAAGATGCATAAATTATAGAATACTTCTCTTTATTGATAATTCCAAATGATTACAGACTCGACTTGCCCTGCACACTTAGCTGTAGGGGTCCGCACAATCAACTGTGGACTTTTAGGCCTCTGTGCACTCAGCTGCAGAGCCTCTACCTATGATATGACCCAAAACTTAGACTTTTACTTTAGAGCTATCTCTCATACATCTTCAATTATTAATTTCTTTATGTCTTTTAACTACTTAGAGCTTCACTCTATTGGGTAGATATTTTACAACTGACATTACATTATCAGAGTAAGGGCAGACAACCCTATGACTCTTTAAAATCTACACTCTTCACGACCACAAAATGTGGAGTATTTACATTTGGATTACAAAAGTTGGACCAAAATATGGGCTTTAAGCCCCAAAACTGCCCTTGGGGGATCTCGCCCCCAACAGAGCACATGCATGCTCAGATATCTCATCGTAGGGTGGATGAACATTATGTTGATGATATGTGTGGTTTCCTTTTTGAAATAGGGATTGATTGTGGTAATATGGTAAATGTCATGTTTGATGAAGAATTGGAGGTTGAACATGCCACTTTAGCAACAAGATATGAAGCAATCAGGACTTCTCATGTGTGTGGACTAGTAGAAACTAAGTTTGGCATACATAAAGCTATCAATAGAGAAGCAAGTGGTTTGGTGGATCCAACAATTGGAATTGTTAACGTTAAATTTGATGAAGAACCATTAACTAGTGATGAGTGGTTGCACATGATGCAACAAAAATATGTAATCAATATGTTGTTATTTAATGAGAGAAGCCCTCTTGTGTCTAGAACCCGAGTGGAAGACAACAAGTTAGCAACATCTAGTGATTTCAAAGAAGATAAAAATGAAGTGATTCAACAGTTTTTTTATGAGAATATCCATTGATTGCATAACAGTGGAAGATAGCCTCGATGTAGTTGAAGAGGCAGAGAAGGAAGAGAGAGAGAAGAAATCTCTCGCTATAAATCATAATTAAAATGTTTTTAACGTTGGTTTGGAGAGTGCGGGTGAACATAACAAAAAACCAAATACAGTTATAGCTGGAAGAGAAGATGAAGAAAAAGATGTAACAAAAGACATGGAAGTTTCTGAAGATGTGGAAGAAAACAATTAAAATTAGCAATGGAGTCAAGAAGAAATCAAGTTTTTCTATCAAGAAATATGGCAGAAACAAGATCAAGAATATGGCGGGAAAGAAGTAGAGCAAAGAAGACAGATTGAAGATGAAGAGTTGTGGCAATAGTCTACGAGTGAAATAATTATTGAAGATGAAGAGTTGTGGCAATAACCTATGAGAGATAATTATTGAAGATGAAGTTGTAGAAGATAGGATCAAATTTCTTTTTCAAAACAAATACAAGATAAGTCAAAGAATCATTGCAGCAAAAACATGTGAATAAATATGCAACCTACAAAAAAGAAGTACAGGTAGGAATGAAGCAGTTTCGAGGCTACAGAATTTGGAAGAAACGAAAAAGAAAATCCAAAATTGTAAAATTTTTTGAGTCATTCTAAGAATCAGACCAGTAGGCATGTATAAGTGATGATTGATCCAATTTCTATTGTAAGCCTATCATGCATAGTTGAGTCATGTTGAGTAATGTTATGCTGAGTCATACAATCATAACTAAGGGGGAGTGCTGGAAATAGTAATTACTCCCACTTGAAGATCTAGGAATATCCAAGTTGAGTGATGCATGAAGGGATAAACTGAGTTAAGTGCGGTCTAGATTTAGAGTGTGAGTTAATTGAGACATGTGTGAGTTAGTTCAAGTTCAGTCTTATTTTGGGAAAAGTTAAATATAGTGTGAGTTTGCATTTTGTAGTTATTTTGGGTGAGTTGCTAGCTGAAAAGCATAAATACCCCATGTCGGGTTCACTGTAATGAGGTCAAGTGAAGTTTGATGAATACAAGAGAAAAATCTCATATTATTTGTGTGTATCTCAATTTGTCTTTCCTCTCCTCTGCCTACCCATCAAAAGCTAAACCTTCCTCTGCAGCTTCATCGATCACATTTCTCATCATCATGCCCGCACCAACAAAAATTTTCATGGTGATCTTATTGATCCAAATTGTGAAATCATAGTCTCTAGTGCTTATGGCCACCCCTTCTTCATCATCCACACACACTAGCTTTAGCAAGTTGTGAGATAAATTGTTCACAACTTTTATCTTTTTTCCCTTCGTGACTGTTGCATCTTCAACAGCATGGATGAGCTTAGTTTCTTTCATGGGAAACACTGCACTACCAGCCTTACAAATGCTCAAGTCCTCCCAAATTCCCTAATAATTAAAAATTTTACATCCTGAATTGGAATCAGAATCACATTCCACTGATGGAGGTGGCACATAGTGTTGGTAGGCTAAATTTCTTCATTTTTAACCCCTTTTCCACTTCAAAACCATAACCTTAGACCTCTGTTTTAACCTTACAACCTCCTTATTCCTGCAGTAGTCCAAGAATCATGCCTTTTCCTGCACTAGCTTCATATTTCATATTTAAGAGTTATGAATGTGCTTAATTAATTTTTTTCATAGATTTTGTACCTTTAATATTCCTTGCAAATAATATTTCATTTCCTAAAGTATTTGATAAGCAATGTATTGATCATTCTGTTAGCATGGTCAAGTGCAGGTAGGATTCCTGCACTACTGATGAATCCTAAGCTGTCATGACAACTCACTAGCTAATGTGGACACCTTGTTCCAAAACTATCAACTCGAGTTGGGCTCGGAGCGGAGATAAGTCAGTGATATGATGGAGATTGGGTAGCTGGACAAATGCTTAAGATTAGCATTTTTTTATAGCCAAAAGGCTTAGTATGAACTATTGTCGTTATTTTATTATAGCTAAAAGGCTCAGATTGGAACGCTATATATAATTTGGTTACAACCGCAGGCCTGAATGGATGTATAAAATATAGGATTTAGATAGAAAATGACAGCGAGCAATAACTATAACAAGGATATTGTAATTTTGTACTTCTGTAATTTTGCTGGTATCACCCTCGTTCTGGGCCGGATTCGAACTCATGATGTACATTTGATGATTGTTAATAGAAAGGGACTGCGCCATGTTATTTCAATACTGTGTTGTAATTCTATGTTGATATGTCATTAAGAGCTGAATCTTCATGTTTCTTAAACAGGAGAATGAGTTGGTTGGCTAGGACCCATCCAACCTAGCTTGTTCTCCCTCGTATTATTCTTTTTCATTAAAGGTGTGTTGATTTTGTTTAATGAAAAGTGTGAATTAAATAGATGTTTTTATTCTTCTGCAAAGTCTAGATTTGGTTTCATCACTGTGTGACGGATCTGTGGAGTGCATGCTCAACTGAGTTTTTTTTATCCTTTATGATTTATTTTCTTCAAAGCTTAACATTGTTTCTACCTAGATTGTGCAAGCACACATTCCTGCATTAGTGCATTTACAGTTTCACAGATTGATTCCTTTGGTTCATCACAGTTATAGTCTTTTATTATGATATGATATATGAGCCTTAATGTGTTTCTGCAATGTGATTATCATTCTGAAGTGTTCTTGATATCTTGAACTAAATATTCTTTGGTAATTCGAGAATAAACATCGTTGTGACACATTAATCTGTACCTACACTTCATACTATTTAGGGAAAGATCGACTTCATGTGAAATTAATTTCAAAGAGATTATTTATGAGTTAAGAAGGTTACGAATGTAGATAGGATTTGTGTGAATAACTATTACAGGATTGAAGCCTACTGTCACAATTAGATGATTTCTTTAGATTGCATGAAGGAGTTCCTTGATTGAACAAAAATGTGCTTTGACTTTGGAAACTAGTTTTTATTTTAAATATTGAGATTGGTTGAAGCGTCTTTTTGTTTGACGAAGTTATTTTGAGGTTTTGTTCACCTTTGCAAATTCTTTCTCTAATTTAACACATTATTTATTTTCTTATAAGAGGAATTGGAAAACTTGGTACAGGAATCTCTATTCCGGTACAGGAATCGATATCCTGATACAGGAACAAAGTGATCTACTCCTGAGGCTTAGAGCCCCTGCATGAGAACATAAATCTTTAGTACAGGTGTAAAATATACTTCCATTACCTAAACTCTGTTCTATTACTAGTGCAAGTACATTGCAGGAGTACAGGAATAACAACTTAGTGTAGGGAGAAAGATCTATAAGGAAGTCAGATATCTTCAAGGGTCCAATCATTAACCTAACACACAACTATACTGAAGATAAACATACATTTACATTTCCATTTGTCAAGATTTTTTACAAGAAGTTTGAGAGTTCCTTTCATTTATTTTCCTGTACAAGTACTTTCTTTCACATTCCAACACTAGAATTTCTTTGGTGCAAATTGTTCGGAGATATTTTCTTTTAGATTCTGCAAGATTACAATTAAGGAAGTAGGAATAGAGTTAGGAAAATTTCATATCATCTCTGGCATTTCCTGTGATTCATCTCTAAGTTTACAAAACCACCAAGTTGACAATTAAGTGTTGAAGGAGTCCGCCTAATCTCAATTCCTGCACCCAACATTTTGTGCTGTTGTCCAGGAGGCGATTTGAAATTGGTAAGAACTTTCCATTTTCTACAATAGGGATAAGTCTACTATTATTTTTTCCTGCATTATGCATTCTATTGTTTTGAGGATTTTATGAGTGCTGATTGAAAAACTCATCACCTAATAATAATGGCCTTACTCCATATCCGACCTTGCATGACCGTTACATGGAATTATTATCTAAACCACCACCTCTTCCAATCATCATCACCTCCCTGTACTCGAACCAATTCGTATTCACATCCATGTAATTTTAATGATGAAGCATCAACATTCAAGAAATGGTTGATATAGTGACGGATGTATAGCTCGACCAACATTTGAGTTCTTTATGTTGTAATATCCTTTCAAAACTTGAGACAAAGATTGGGTGAATTCAAACAGACATGGTGCCCGTAAGGATTGAGCCACGTTCCATAAAAGAGATGGAGCAAACAACTTAGTACATAAATAGTCTTGTAATATTGCAGGAATCTAGGTTCCTCCCATTTCTGCAAAAATTTGATGGATTCGACTCAGCCGTGGCAATAACATTCACCCGTACTTTTGATGGGAGCTGAGCCAAGGTTGGTTCGTTAGAATTTGCAATCACACAAGAGCCCATATCTCAGGCTACATGTTTACTAGTAGTGGGGGAACAATGGTTTAATAAGGAGAAGTTAGAAAAGAAGTTGTGGCATCGGTTCGTGGTCAACCCGAAGCAGAAGGTGGAATAGAAGAACGGTCTCCAGCGGAATGCTATGATAGGAAAATGGAAGGATCTCCTTTATGTGTTACAAAAGTTTCTTACCATGCGAGGGCTGCTACTCACTAACTTTCCTCTATCACATATGCTTGCTCTTGCATTTTAATTCTGGTAAGCTTATTAATTTCTCTTATTATTTGGCCAGGAGCTTAGAAAAGATGGCAAAAGGGGTTCATAAAGGCAAGTCAAGCCAGGTCGCATACAAATTGTATCACCATGGGTTGATCACAATTTTAATTAAGAGGGACTTGGAAGCTAAAAATGTGACTTAGGAGGAATTCTTAAAGGAGTTTCAGGGGTGAAGTGTAGGGAAGTCGGCCTAGAAGAAGAGTGCAAGCAAGAAAGAGAAATCGAAGACGCTGACCTCATGCCCTACTGAGACCAGGAGGTCATCTAGGAGAAGGACTGCCTCTTCGAGGACATGTCATGTTCAGTCGACCTCACCGATATTGTTGGATGACTCGCCACCTGCTTCACCAAGTAATGACAATCTTTCGGTCCTCGCTGAGGTGACAATCCATACAGTGGTTGATGGTGGCTATGTGGAGAAGGAATATGATACACCCTTGTCAGTCCTCTTTGGTAGGATGAAGAAAATAAAAGTGATGTCGAGTGCAAGAAAAGACCCAGTGGAGGGTCAAGTGGATGATAGGGCACAGGACACTGAAGCCCTTAATGATTCTGAAGTTTCGGGTACTGAAACCCTCAATTATTTTGAAGAGAAGGGTAATTAAACCCCTGGTGAGATGGATAAGCAGGGTACTGAAACCCTCAATGGTTTTGAAGAACAGGGTATTGAAACCACTAGTGAGATGGATGAGCAGGGTATTAAGCCCTTAATGATTTTGAAGAGCATGGTACTGAAACCCCTGGTAAATTGGATGAGCAGGGTACTGAAACCCCTGATAAAGTAAATGTGTAGGGCACTGAGACCCTTAGTGGCATTGAGACTCTAGGTGTTGAAACCCTTAATGATGTTGAAATGCAAGAACTAAAAGATGGCCAGGATAACCTCGACCCTGATGATGTTGGCACATGTCTGGAATCAACTGTCAAGAAGTCTGTGCCAAAGGAATTAGGAGTCAAGAACTCCACCCTCTGTTTGAACAATCAGATAGAAGAGCTCAAGAAACATGTTTACGACTTGGAGGTATTAAACAAAGCCATGAAAGAGCAGAATACTGTACAAAAGTGAGCAAATGCAAAGTTGGCAGGAGAGGTAAAGGAGCAGAAAAGACAAGTTAAGATATGCAAATTTCGGGCCTCAAAGTGTTATGAACGTATTGAAAATGTGACCAAGAAATTCAAAAAGGCGCGAAGGAGGAAGGCAAAGACAGTGAAAGTAAGGATCAACATACAAGTTCAGAATTGAAGGGAGGCTCTTTTGTTTTGGTTTTTTTGCAGTAGGTAAAGGTTGTGTGAGGACCTTACACCTTTGTTTTAACCTTGCAACCTCCTTATTCCTGCACTAGTCCAAGAATCGTGCCTTTTCCTGCACTAGCTTTATATCTCATAATTAAGGGTTGCAAATGTGCTTAATTAATTATTTTCATAGATTTTGTACCTTTATTATTCTTTGCAACTAATATTTCCTTTCCTAAAGTGTTTGATAAGCAATGTATTGATCATTTTGCTAGCATGGTCAAGTGCAGGTAGGATTCTTGCACTGCTAGCAAATCCTAAACTACCATGACAACTCACTACTTAATGTGGATACCTTGTTCTAGAACGGTCAAACCGAGTTGGGCTTGCAGCGGAGATAAGTCATGGATATGATGGAGATTGGGTCGTTGGCCGAATGCTTAAGATTAGTGTTTTGTTATAGCCGAAAGGCTCATATTGGAACACTGGATGTAATTTGATTACGGCCATAGAACTGAACAGATGAATAAAATATAGGATTCAGATAGAAAATGGTAGCAAGCAATAGCTATACCAAGGATATTTAATTTTGTTCTTCTTTAATTTTTCTGGTATCGCCCTCGTTTTGGGCTAGATTTGAACTCATGATGTACATTTTTTGATTATTAATAGAAAGGGATTGCACCATGTTATTTCAATATTGTGTTGTAATTATGTGTTGATGCATCATTAAGAGTTGAATCTTCACGTTTCCTAAATAGGGAAACGAGTTGGTTGGCTAGGGCCTAACCAACCCAGCTCGTTCTGCCTCGTATTCTTCTTTTCCGTTAAATGCGTGTTGATTTTGTTTAATGCAAAGTGTGAATAAAATATACGTTTGTATTCTTCTGCAAAGTCCAGATTTGATTTCATCACTATGTGACATATCTGTGGTGTGCATGTTCAAATGAGTTTGGTTTTATCCTTTATGATTTATTTTCTTCAAAGCTTAACATCGTTTCTTCCTGGATCATGCAAGCACGCATTCCTGCACTAGTGCATTTACAGTTTCACTGGTTGATTCCTTTGGTTCATCGAAGTAATAGTCTTTTATTCTTATATGATGTATGAGCCTTAATGAATTTTTGCAATGGGTGATTATCATTCTGAAGTGTTCTTGATATCTTGAACTAAATATGCTTTGGTAATTCGATAATGAACGCCGTTGTGACACATTAATCTATACCTGTACTTCATACTATTTAGGGAAAGATCGGACTTCATGTGTAATTATTTTCAAAGAGAATATTTATGAGTTAAGAAGGTTATGAATGTAGATAAGATTTGTGTGAATAACTATTACAGGATTGAAGTTTGTTTTCACAATTAGATGATTCCTTTAGATTGCACAAAGGAGTTCCTTGATTGAAGAAAAGTGTGCTTTGACTTTGGAAGCTAATTTTTATTATAAAGATTGAGATTGGTTGAAGCATCATTTTGTTTGAGGAAGTTATTTTGAAGTTTTGTTCCTTTATAAATTCTTTCTCTCAGTGAACAAATTCTTTATTTCTTATAAGAGGAATTGGAAAACTTGGTGCAGGAAACTCTGGTCCGATACATGTATCGATATCCTGATACAGGAAGAGAGTGCTCTAGTCTTGAGGCTTAGAGCCCCTGCATGAGAACATAAATCTTCAGTACAGGTGTAAAATATACTTCCAGCACCTAAAATTTGTTCTAGTACTAGTGCAAGTACATTTCAAGAGTACAGGAATAACATCTTAATGCAGGGAGAAAGATCTATAAGGAAGTCAAATATCTTCAACAGTCCAATCATTAACCTGACAAACAACTATATTGAAGATAAACATAGATTTACATTTCCATTAGTCAATATTGTTTACAAGAAGTTTGAGAGTTCCTTTCGTTTATTCTCCTGCAGAAGTACTTTCTTTCACATTCTAGTGCTAGAATTTCTTTGGTGCAAATTGTTGGGTGATCTTTTCTTTTTTATTCTACAAGATTACAATTAAGGAAGTAGGAAAGAGTTAGGAAAAGTTCATATCATTTCTGGAATTTCCTGTGCTTCGTATCTAGGTTTACGAAACCCCCGGGCTGACAATTAAGTGTTGAAGGAGTCTGCCTAATCACAATTCTTGCACCCAACACATAAGCCATATTAATATCTACAGAGAAAATTAAAAAACCTTTGCTCAAAATAATGAATTCTAGTCGAAATATTCCCATGATACTGAACCTCATAACAACATATAACACAATATTCTTATACTATCACGTACATACACACTACATATCTTTGTAAGTATCTCCCTAAAGAGTAGTCTGCTGAGGCAACAAACTCACCAGGAAAATAGTGGAAATTTTGGCATGAGTTTTACCAAAATTTGGTAGAAATTTTTGGAAATCTGGGTTACAACTGTCAAACTTCAGGATTTTGGGTGCACAGGGAGTTTTGGATGGTGTTGAATTCGTTTCCACCATTAGAAAAACAATTCAAACACTCCTATGATGAGATTTTTTTGAAAAAAAAAACATCGGATTCCAGCAAAAGATAATATTTTGGGCAAATTTGTGGCCTCAATAGACAACAACTTTTTCTTATATATAGAATGACATATTGATTGATTTTTCATCGACTTACATGTAAGAATATCTTTTTGTGCATCAGTAAATTAGATGTAAAACTAGCAATTTCCCCTAAAGGTGCAATGATACACCGAAGGAATTTATTTGAAAAGATCATATTGAAAAACGAAGTTACTAAATACAAAAAATCTTATTTCTAATAGAATAAAAATTTATTGTCAAAACTTGTGAATGTATTTTGAAAGTACTAGTATTTTCAAAAAGTTAACTTCATTTCAATTATATCTATTTTAATATTATTTAATTATTGATTATATTTAAAAAATCTATATCATTACAACATCTATGGGAAAATATGTGATTTTCTTTTGTGAAAAATCTATATCGGATTATGGAAGATCTAGTCACTATTTATTGGTTGAAAAACAACATTATTCAACAATATCTTTACATTTTTATTTTTGAAACCTTGAATTATAATTGCATTTTTGTTTTTAAATAACTCATGTGACTTGTGGTCTTGAATTAATTTATATAATATTTTTTCTCTTCTACAAATAAATTTCATTTTATTTGTCTCACAAAATACAATATTGTTGATCTAAAAAAATATGGTTATGAAGACCACTATCCCCTCAAGAAAAATGAATTTGTGATGTATAATCTCACCATCATGAAATTATGTATAGTAGTTTTAATGTTAGAACCATTTTTTTTAATTTTGAATATATATTGAATTAAAGGTATTGTGGGACAACATATTATTGTTCTATTGCCTTCATTTAACGAAATACAAAGTTAAAATTAGAAAATAAAAGTATTTCAACCAAGGTCTATGTGACCACCATTTAGGGCTACTAGTTGCCACAACACATTGAGTCCTTCTCTGAGAGTGCCATGATGGTAAAACTGTGCAGCCTTCCTAGAGCTAATTCTACGTGGTTTATCAATACAATTAGGAGAAAGAGGTTGATGCAACGATTTTGCAGCTACCTTCAACTGCCACAATTGTTCCCTATTGCCATGATGGTCACACCATGTAGGATTTTGTTCTATTTATTATTCTCTTTTGAATAATGAACAACCAGTTGGAGCCAGAGCTAGTGGTGCTACGTAGGGTTGTTGAATTCTATCGAAAATGGTGAAAAAGCGAGACTTGTACATAGCAATGAAATTATTGAGACAACATTTATGTTGGTACACTAGAGGGTTTTTTCATTGTTCCAATACACAATGAGAGATGGTATTGTCCTTGACGTGGAAGACGCTTTCCATCACTACACCTTTGATAGCATCTCTAATTTCGAGCTCAATTGCAACCTAGGTTCTCTAACCCTCGACCTCCCACGTAGTCATTTTGTTGAGGTGTTTGATGAGTCCATCCAGGCTTCCATGAGCCCTATCTATTATGATATTCATAGATAGTTTTATTTCCTCTTTAGGAAGGGTGTGAAGCAAGCTCACCCATTCATATTCAGACACTCAGCATGCTGCCTTATTCTTACACCAGGTATGTCATCCATTACCTTGTCCTTGAGCTCGGATCCAATCAATAGTTATAGTTCTTTACTTTAAAGTAATAAAAAACCATTTATCCTTTCTCCCTTTTCTTCCATTTCTCACCAATATATAGTTGAGAGGTGATTTTCATGCGTTTTCTTTTGTCTGGTAGTATATAAATTTTATTGAATCGTCTTATAATGAACTGAATTTATATTGTCCCCAAAAATATATAATAATTTAAAAAACCAGTTTCCCTTTTTTTTAAGTGTGTTACTTAAAGTCAACCATTTCTTTTTTCAAAATTGTAAATTGTCATATCTCTTCAAAACTCCCCAATGAAAAGGTAATTGGAAAAAGCGTTAATTTAAATATGACTTTACATTTTTTAAACTAAAGAAGAGTGACATTTTGATTTAAAATTAAGGAAGAGTGACAAAGTTTCGCTTGTTTAGATTAAAAATAGAATGTTTCCTTTTAATCGACTTAAGGGAGGCAAAGTTAAGTAGAATAAGCAAGGCATTTACATAATAATTTGAAAGAAAAAGAAATTATATCATAACGCAAAACAATTCATGTAATAATCATATTAAAGCTTTTAATGCAAAACAATTCATATAATAATCATATTAATGTTTTTAATCAATAAATTTTAAAAATATATCTTCTTTAATAAAAAAAAACCACTGCACGCACTAGGAAAGAGGTGGTATACAGAATAAAAAAAACTACACGAACTAGGAAGGGCACGACATATAGAAGTATTACGGCTATCAATTCGTCCCCCGGAAAGAAGACATGAGCGTTGGAAAATTCATACGGAGGCGAACAAGGTAGAGATGAGGCGAATTCCATGTCGTCTGAAAGTTCCTTGTGTGCATTTTTATTTGAAGAGAGGAGGACGCTGGATTGGCTGGGGTGAATGCCAACTCCATAGAGAGAACATCTTTGATTTTTTTCAGCATGAAAAAAGCTATATTTTTATTAAAAAGATGGACCATGTACATCATAGCAACATTCCTTTGCTTTAATCATCATAAAACCCAGAAAATCATGATTGCGTGTTTAGTCAACCCCAATAAAGAGACCCTATACAGTCATGTACATACAATGTGAGAAGCCATATAAGAGAGGCATATGGAAATATAGCAAGTATATAAGAGATTATATAAAATAGTTAAATCCATCAAGATAGCTTTGTGATGAAACCTTATCAACCCATATTCATAGTGAAAATAAAAAGTAATTGTATCTCCCTTTGATTCCGCTTTTTACCTGTAACATACAAAAAAAAGAAAAATTGTTATACAAAAAAATATTATAGACTATTTTCAAAGGCTATCCAAGAAATGTGAACTCCACTACACCTATACTATTATCTTCCATGACTATATCCATCTGCACTTCTCCCACAATTCCTTGCACTCCTTTCTTTGAGAGCTCATCCGCAAGGTGATTATGTTCTCTACTAGTGTGATTGATAGGAGGGCTCCCTAGCTATGACCAAAGAAATTCAATTATCCGTAATGAAACGAGAAGAGTTGATTGTTTGATATGTGCCTTACCCTTTACATGATCTAGGATATTTGAATCCCCATATATATGGATCTCGAGGATATTGAGAAATTTTGTGAGCCATAAGATGCCCCATAGAGACATTACCTCAACCTTGTTATTTGTTCCCATACCAGCACTCTAGTGGACTTTGTATTGTAAATCCTTTGATATTTCTATCCAGAATCTACAGCCGCAAACATTATTTTGTGTCGCGCCATCAAAAAAAGCAATCAAGTACACCATGAGAGGGTAGTTGCTAATTTTTTATTTTTCTTTTGGAACATTTTCTTGTACAGGAAACAATGTATATAATGGTATAATCTTCTCATATACCAACCCAAAATCCTTGGCCATGTTCTCAAATATGGATTTATTTCTCCATTTCCATATAGTCTAGAAGAGAAAGAGCAGAATGATCCTCCAAGTAGGTTTATGTTTATTCCACCACCCCATACAATCTGCAATGTCAAGAAAATGATTATATGGAAAACCATAATGCATTGCTAATTTTTTCCATACCTGGATCACATGATGACACTTGAGGAACAAATGATCATTGTTTTGCCCCTCCTGTTTGCAAATCACACATATGCTTGGCCCATGCCATTTTCGCTTTTGCAAATTCTCCTAAGTCAGGTTCTTGTTGTGGTATACTAACCACGAGAACAAGATGATTTTGATAGGGATATGATTTTTCCAGAGGGAATCTTTGGTATAAATAGAGAACATCTTTGGTATAAATATTCTTTCAAGAGTTTGTGTGTACAACTATCCAGGTCACCGGAGGTAGGGGCGAGCATTAACTACCATGTTGGGCACCATTCAGTCTTGTGTGACACTGAGTATGAACCGTCAGATTTGTAACAAACTTCTGGATGTGTATATACCAAGCCCCACGTAGCACTGAATCAACTGTCATATTTGCAACGAACTTTAAATATAATTGTGCATATCCAACCACTCTCAGTATTAATTGTTAGTCAGAGATAAGTTGATTAAATCCACCATGAGAAGTTGAGAAATATCATAAATATATTCTGGGTACCAATCAAAATTTGTAATAAAGACGATGTGAACTACAACATGGTATTGAATTTAAGGCCTTCAACTAGCTCTGAACTTTCCTTTATGAAGATTAAAAAGCTGGAAACAGTTGGTCGAATGTTATCACAATTCTAATTGTTCTGAAGTGAATAATTTTTAATGTGAAATGATTCATAATGGTAACCAATATATATAATGTTATAGGAATTTTTAATGTGAAATGATTCAGAATGGTAACCAATATATATAATGTTATAGGGATATTAATGAGGAGGCAATATATGTTACTTGTTGGATTTTGTACTTAAATTTATTTGCATTATAATGTTGCTTGGCACAATAGAGTTCCATAATTTTTCTTGAGACTTCCTTGTATTGTTCAACAATAAGCACTACTATTTTTTATGATATGTTGAGATTATTTGATTCCTTGACTGTGAGGGTATGGAATCGAAATCAAGAATTTTGAGAGCATTGTCATGATGTCCACTCGAGATGTGGCACTGTGTTCTCCTTCTAAAGTGATATTGTTGTAATGTATGTTGTGAATGTATATCTTTGTAACCTTGTTGCAATGCTCCTTGATGAAGTAGAACCTTGCTTTACTTGACTTGATCCTTTATTCTTGACAAAACCCTTAACCTTACTGTGATCCCTTCTTGATGACTCATCCTTGTATGTCTCTTTTTTCTGCCCTTCCTTTGACTTGTTCACCTTAGCTCCGATACCATGTTGAAGAATCTAGGGCATAGGGTTAATGAGATTATTATTTTCATGATAACTATTAATGCTTAGCTTGTTAACATTAGTGTGTCTTCTTTTATTCATTAAATAGCTACCATAACAAAGAGACAAGAACACAATAAGTTGGAATTTTGCAAGGGCCAAAACCTCTCCCTCTTGGAGAGGAAAACCCGCATAAAATTCTTCTTATAGATATTCCAATTGACGAACACCAAGAAACCCTTGACTAACTGAGCCACTCCAAGACCAAGCCACAAATCCTCTTCTTCATACTGCTGAGATCATTGTCGTCTCTGTACCACTCAGACATCTATTACTGCTACAACATCACTGAGATATTCATGAGAGAAAAGTTGTTGCACCGTATCTCTATCTTTACTTAGTTCTTTGTTGCTTACCGAGATCATCATTATGTAGATGAGGTTTCTATGATGATACATGTATATAAATATATACATGTGACGTTTGCATCAAAGTCCTCATGTTAATCCTTCATGCTTATGATGACACCTTGATGTACATTAAGATCCTTCCTTTATATTGAGACTGTGATCATCCTTGTTACCATGACTATGACAGCATAGAGAGCTTCATCGAGTATGTGCCCGTGTTTAGAGATTATGTGCATACACTACTGTGATATTTATGCCAAGAGTGTGTACTCTTGTAATGTACATCTGAGAACTATATACCCTTTCTGTAGGTTTTAACCCCATACAGAAATTACCTGCATACGAATTCTAAATCACAAGAAAAATAAAAATGCGAGAGCATAACACATAAAACACATATACACAGAGATTTCACACTGGATCTCAAAACCGAGACTACCAGCTTGATTTTTCATTATGTTCCTTTCAATGTTACAATACATATTTATACATGCCAAAGCATCCAATACCATGGACCGAAAAACCATCACGTCCAACA
>APFE031172213.1:11557-22747 GCA_000404065.3 Pinus taeda | reverse complement strand
CTACCAACTTAATTTTTCATTATGTTTCTTTCAATGTTACAATACATATATATACATGCCAAAGCATCTAGCACCATGGACCGAAAACCATCGCGTGCAAAACCATGCACAAAACCATAGGTAGGTTCACCCCACCTAATATAGGGTCCAATTTTTTTTCCCCGAGGCACTGCCCCAAACCCCGTAGAGGTGGGCTACACGCCCCCCTTAAACACCCTAGACAAGGGGGACTACCGCCCCCTGTGTGACCCCTCGTTGTGCAATCAACACAACGAAAGGAGGGCACTGCCCTCCACTAACCCCCGATTAGCTAAGGCGGCTAGTCGTGAAAAGAATACAACACAACCCAAAATATACTCTTTCTAATAAACATCCATGAAAATAAATAATTAAATCAATAATTACTATTAGACATAAAGTTATAAGATTTATAAAAAAATGAGCCAACGGTACTCATAAACATTTAAAAAATATATAATAAATAAATAAATAAATAATTAAAATGTTATTTTATTTCTATTTTTATTTTTTAAATTAATTTAATATTATATATATATAAATGTAATTTAAATTAGTTTAAGTAAACTGAATTATTAATAAATTGCAGAGAGAAAATAAAGAATTGGTAACAAGACATTTGAATCCTATGGGTGGATAAACGATTTCTCACATTGATATTTATTATACTAGAAACTCGTTTTAGTTGATGTTGATTTTCTAATTACAAGTTGGATTAAGATTTCGTTTTAGTTGATGTTGATTTTCTAATTACAAGTTGGGTTGGGTTAAGGTTTCAGATGATTATAATTTTGACTTATTAAAGTGTTCTGGCCTAAATCAACTCCTTTTTAGTTCAAAGTATATTAATTACTTTTAGAATATGATGAGGTGTTTTGATATTGAATTATAATTGTGAATATTAAATTAAGGCGTTCTGAAATAAAAATAATTTTGAATTTTAAATTAAGATACTTTTGATTTCAATTTATAATTTCGAATTTTAAATTAAGTTTTTTTAAACTTGATTTAAAATTTTAATTTGTTTTTGTTTCTTAACAAGAGTATATAGATTATATTGAAAGTCTACTTTTGGATGCGGTAATTTCATCAAGAATTACATTGTTTTTGTCTTACAATTTCGAAAAATAATGAAAACCAACCTCCTACTAGTAAGAACAGGGGGAAGGTCCAAAACTAACTCTTCAAATTTGTATTCCTACTACTTCATAGGAGCAGGAGTAAATTTTAACAAATTGTCTGCACAAGAAAAACATAAGTAGAAGATTTCTATAAGATGCTAGAGGACGACCCATCACTTAACCCATAGGAGGTAAGACAAATCCCAGGACCAAAGTTCTTTGTACTATGGTTTTTCCCGTTTCTTGTTTTTTTGTTTGTTCGTCAAGTTGTCTATGTTCTTCCAGGCTTGACTAGTGGCTTGAGAAACTATGACCTAGGGTATCTAAGAAGTCAAAATCACCTGGTGATTGCACATGACTTGGGCCACACTAGCCCTAAGCTGACTGGATTTTAGCATGTATCCTGCCCCTAACACATGCACAACAGGATCCGTGGGGTTTGATCCTGGGTCACCTCGCTAATAAGGCCCATCCTCAACCGGTTGTGCTAGTGGGACTTGACTTCCTATTTCTTATTATCGGTGGGGAAGAACGTTGATTTTTGAGCACATATGAATATGAAAGAGAAGAAGAGGAGAACTTCTTCTTGACCTTCTTACCAACTTCTTCATCTTTCAATGAAAAAGGAATCACTTTTGCCACTGCGAAAGTTTTCTTTGGAGAGTCTTGATCTTAGTCTTCTCCATCCTTCGAATCAGGAAGGACCTTTGAAACAAGAGTATTACTAGATGGCAAATTCACCTGGGCCTCAAGATTCTCACCTTCTATCTCAGGAACATTCATGACTTCAAAACTATTGTTAGAAAGTGGTTGATACTGAGATTCAACCTTACATAGATGTTGTTTCTTATTTCCATACTTCTTATGTTTCCATTTATCTGGAATGAATCCTTGCTTATTTTCACCTTGCTCTTCTTTAGAAGAAGTGATGGATTTGGAAAGCTTCAAGAAACTAAAGCTTTAGATAACGTTTTACGAAGTGTCCATATTCATGACAGATTACACTTGCAAGGAACCTGTTCATAATCCAAAGCCTGGAGGTGAGACCAACCACCTAGATTTAGTTGAATTGTCTCAGGGGGGTCTTTTGAGAAATCCATTTCAACATAAATTCTGACACAAGAAAAATTGCACCCATCTTTCATGTCACTAGAAATAAATCGACCTAGTTTATCTCATATAACCTTAAAAATGCCCTCACCCCAACAAAGAAGAGGAAGAAATGTCAATCTCATCCATACTGGTGCAAATGAAATTTCCATCATGGGAAATTCCAAAGACCAATGAGTGAAAAACAAGCCTTTGGTTCCCATGAAATAAGGACTCGACTTATAGATTTGGTCTCTATCTTCTTGGTTCTCAAAGAGAAATGGGTAATACCCATCTCCACAACAAAAAATGCTTGTGGGTTCATGATTTACCCATTCGACATAAGCCTAATCTTCAACAACTTCATAACTTGGCCATAGGGTAGTAAACCTTCCCAATAACGCTTTTTCCTTAAAAAATGCCACATTCTTTTTCAATGAGGAGGAAAACCCCAAGTCCAAAGAAGGAATTGACTCTGCCTTCTTCACAAGTTCATTTGTGGCACTCATTGTGCATGAATTGTACCACACAATAGACACAATACCTGCTTGACTTCCCTCAAAATCCGTTCACCAACAAAGACAAAAAATCAACCAGCTGTAATCTGAGGGTGTTTAGAGCGAGCAATAGGCAAAAACCTTAGTCTTACTCTTGCGTCGACAACCCAACATAACATTCAAACAATAACATGACGATGACACAACACTCGAACAACAACACAATGACGACAAAATACTCAAAAAACAGTGATTCATGTGCCTAGGTGAACCTAGCCGCCGCAGAGCAAGCTTGCAAAGCTCCACTCATTTCTAAAGAAGTAAGATGTTTCAAGGATATTTTTAAAGCCACTCCATTAGCTAATTTGTGGAGGGACCTATCTTTTTTGCCAAAAAATTTAAACTATATATGTGTGTGTATTTGTTAGCTAGACTCATTGGTTTTTGTACCAATGGCCTTCATATAAAGCACCCTTTGACAATACACTTTATGGTCAACTACTCTACATCTCATGGGAAACTTTTTGAGCAATATTGTTATTAATCCAAATGTACACATGTTACATTTATAGTTTTGTTTTCATTTCATAGAAGCAAGTCCATTATGAACACAACCTTCACAAGGTATCTAATGTGTAAGAACAAGATAAGCAACACGAAAGACAAGAGACTTTTAAAGATTGCTTCAAATTCTAGTAAAAACCACTTACATCTCAAATAGGAGTGACATAAATATGTTAAGTCTTGGCTAAATTTTGAATATTAAATTGAGATGTTTTGACTTCAACTTACAATTTTGAATTTTAAACTGAGATTGTTAACATTGGTTTACAAATTTTAAATTTTAAATGTGTTTGTCGAAATTTTTAGACTATATATAGAGTATATATATATATTTCTTAACGAGATTAGTGGGTTTTGCACCAATGACCTTTATATAAAGAGTGCCTTGATAATACACTTTGTGGCCAACTATTCTATACTTAATGGGCAACTTTTTAAACGATATTATTTTTAATCTAAAAGTATACATGTTACATAAATAATCTTTATTCATTTCATATAAGAGAGTCCATTGAGAGCACCACCTTCACAAGGTACCTAATGTGCAAGAACAAGATAAACAACATGGAAGAGAAGAAGTTTTTAAAAATTGTTTCAAACTTTAGTAAAAACCATTTACAACTCAAATAGGAGTTGCATAAATATGCTAAGTCTTAGCTAAATCATTGGAGATTAAAGAAAGAAATTAATGTATAAAATAATAATAATATATTTTTTTTGTTTGTCAAGTTGTTTGAGTTCTCTGGAGATTACATTAGGCTTGACCCGTGGCTTGAGAAACCGTGACCCAGGGGCATCTAAGCCGTCAAAATCACCCAAGGATCGCACTCGACTTGGGCCACACCAATCCTTAACTGGCTAGTTTTGCCCATAGGGTTTAGAACATATGACCTTCACACCACAGAGTAACTTAATAGTACACCCCCTATCGTCTATTCTATGCCCCGTGGGCTAGAATAATAATGATATTAAAAATATTATTACATTTAAATTTAATGAGACACTATGGTGTGATAGTAAAGGATAGAAGATAAAAAGGTTAAGACATTGTAAGTAGGTGATCAACCCTAATCTTAGATATTAAACTATCTTTTTATTTTGATGAATGTAATGTATCTCTCATGAGTTCCATAGTAAGATTAGGCACATGATACTTCCCAAAATATCATGGGTCAAAAAAATTTATTTTATTTAACACGAACACAGTTATAAATGAAAAAACTTTCTATTAAAATGTAATATATGTTAATCACAATTTCAAAATATTTATTATAAATGAAAAAACTTTCTATTAAAATGTAATATATGTTAAATCACAATTTCAAAATATTTATTATGTTATGAGCTTTCCCATAAATAATAATTACCATTATTTTATCAATACAAATATTTTATCTATCTATTTAATTAAAATAAAAAAATATAATTTATTATTATTGAAAAATCATTTTTAAATTTAAATTTATATTATCCAAACCAAAAACCCAGGGAGCATTTTAAAAACTATAAATATATTTCCTACAAATATTTCAACCAGTCAAAGCACTTTCTTTCCACCCATTATTATTATAATTATAAATAATATAAATTAATTATAACATGAAAGAAAAATATTATGTAAAATAATATATTATATTCCTGACACATCTCTTTTGCTTAATAATACCAACCCCTATCCTTCCAGGATAAGGAACATATTTAAGTGATGGAAGTCCTTCCAGGATACGGAACATATTTAAGTTTGACGAAGAGAATATCATTATATATTTTTGACAAACTCCTGACATGAGCAAAGATTTATGAAGACTGGTTTCCATTTTTTAAATACTAGGGTTGGAATTTCAAAACAGGCTTGTTTTTCAAATTGGTCGGTTTTTACATTTCTCTATTTATTTTTGCAATTTCAATAAAGAATTGTGATGGTTTTACAAAAATTTCGACTGTATTTGATAGGCAAATCACCCCGGCAATTTGCCCATCAAATTTCATCCCTGATGGGACCTCTCACATCCATTTAATGTGAAATTACTAATTAGAAATAACAAGCTTGATGGGATTTAAAAACCTTTGGTCTATCTATCTATCTATCTATATATATATATATTTGGAGATTTGATAGGATTAAAAATTTTTTGTATTTATATATATTTATATTATGATATATAGTTTTTTTGTATTAATATTAGTTTTTGTGTATTAATATTAGTTTAAATTTATTTTTATTTTTTGATTTACCAAGCACGACATAGATCAAATTTCTTTTTATTCTAAAAAAAAATTTGGACCTCAATTATTTATTCTCTAAGCCTTAGCTGGTTGTGTGGTTATATATTCTTCTTACGTAATAATTTCATGGACAAAACCGTGGGTTGTCAAAACTAGAGCCATAAAACTACCAAAAGTAAACTGATTATTTTACTCAATTTTATTTTAATTATGAATTATTTTATTATTAATTTAATTTTTATGTAATTTGTTTGAGTCAAAATGTTTATAGGATAGGACATTACAACATCTCTACCATACTGGGTTGGAGATTGCTTTTTAGCACAATAATTACCTACTTAGATCCATCTTAACCTTAGATCAATCAAGCACCAAGAGAGATCAAATCTCTCAAGGTGAAAACCTCTTTTTTGAGTGCAAAAATTTAGGAAAGGTTTGCACCTCGAGAGTTTTGATCCCTCTCGGAACTTGATAGATCCAGGGTTAAGATGGATTTAAGCTGGTTTCAGTCATGCATGACTACAAAAAATACGTGGAACATCTAATTCTTCTGATGATTTAGGGACAAAAACCAATGGCGAAACCCAATGACTATATGATATATAGGGTATATACAATTGATATCAACCAGTTTTTGGAGTTCTTATTTAACTACCTCCCTAAGGTGTGAGTTTAGTCTCCTCTACGGTTGACAAATAATATGGGAATCCTTTTCTATATGAATATGATGTGTACAAAGTTCAGGGTCAATACCCTTCATGTGTGTGTAATCCATGCGAAATCTTGTTTATGCTTTTGGAGAACTTCCATGAATCATTCACGTTAGGAACTGAATAAGTTGACATTAATATTTAGTGATTTTCCAGGTTCTATTTTAATGAGGACATTGTTGTGAACTACTATTGTCGGAATACAATCACTGAAATAGAACCTGGAAAAACACTAGTGGATTCCTCCATAGCATCGCCTTGGGCTTCATTGCCCAATACAACATCCTATTTTTGGCATGTCGGGTGATTTATGATAGATGGTTGACTAATAAAGCTAGCGATGGTATCATCCTCAATCTTCTATTTAAAGCTAAGGGATTTTTCAATAGTGAGGACAGGTCACAGGTTTACTTCTTCATGACCAGGAGAAAACCATTTTTTATGACCAAATTCCATACTAGATTTAGCAGGTGGGTAAAGAGTGAAAATCTTAATGGTTGTTCCTTTGGAAATTGTGATGTTCCCAGTTCGACGCTCGATATATGCATCAATAGTGGCAAGCTAAGGTCTGCCTAATATAAGAGCGTGTCCTTCTAATTTGTCTTTAAGATTAAGAACTAGGAAGCCAACTTGGTATTCCCAATAGTTCACTAACACAATAATATCCTCAATGATGCCTTCTGGTTTGATTACATACCTATTAATTAATTCTTGCATAATAGGTGTTGGTCTTTGTTCATGTAATATGAGGAGAGCACAATATTTTAATGTTATAATATTGATAGCGGATTCAAAATCCACTAACGTATTTGGGAAACTATTGCCTCGTACCTAAACGATGACTACAAGATTTCTAGGATCATCATATTTTGTAGGGACCCGTTTCCATAATATAAAGTCAGGAAATTTCCCAATCTAATGAATAGTGGGTGGGTCCTCTGGTTTCCTTCCAGGCTTCTTAACATAGAATTCCTTAATGGTTTTTGCATAAATATGCATGTCTTTGATAGCTTGCAAAAGAGGAATTTTACACAAAGATTATGTAGTTCACCTATAAAATCAAATTCAGGATACATTGGTTGCTTGAATATGGTCAATATTTAGCGATGCTTAACTTTTATAATTGAGTCACAAACAATATATTCAATAATATGATAGAAAATTCCTTTATCTTCATATATCAAAATACCCTTAAGGTAGGGAAACATTGTACAATGATTACTCTATAGAAGGATTAACTCTTGTTCAATTTCCTATTTGAGGGGGCAACCTTTTGATGATGCAAAATCCATTACAATATACTCCAATACATGATTCATAACGAGGACTCCATCCTTATTTATAGGTAGTTATAAACACTAATTATAACCTCATGTTAACTAAAACCCAATGTGTTTTCTTTTATAAGGTCACATTGCATTTATTCAATGCTAACTACCTAGTGGGCCTTATTTAATAATAAGAAACACAATGGACCTAATACACCTTATAGTGAATGGTCACCATGATTATTATTTAATGATCTCTTTAACTTCGTTTAACTCCCCATTACACCCCTAGGAGGATCTCAATATTCCATCCTCCAGCAAGCATTGACCTCAATGCTTAGAGTGATATGTACAACCATAAGCTAAGGTCCTATGTACACGTTTCAATTGTTTGTTGAAGTAGTTCAAGGTCTCATATACAACTTATAATGGTGATGTTGAAGTAGTCCAATAAAATGATACATAATCTTGGGTCCCAATTTCTTGGTGCTCATGCTGACTCCCAACCAATGTCAATGCATAAGCTCAATGAATGGTTGAGTACTCTACTCCAAATGCCCACCATGGTCACATGGATCCAAATAAATAGAACCATTCATGTCCAAAACATCATCCATATAAGAACAAAAGGTTGGTTGTGAATCTAAAAGGAACATTGCCAATATGGAATATGCAAGATGACAATGAGTAGTTATAACTTGCTCTTAATTTCATTCAGTGTTGTTTTTTTTCATATGGTAGGGGTAGAGACATTGAAGAGCAGTTGTATTCCGATAAAAGACAACTTTCCATATACCAATCATCCCAAATCTCCTTTAAATCACACTATGCATATGTTTCTCTATTATACTCTCATCTAATGAAAGGATATGATGTGTCAATGACATCAAGCTCCTTAATTTGGTGCAAATCCTTCTAAATAATGGTCGTGAATTTGTTAAACACAATTTTATCCTTTCCTCCTTGTTTTATCAACATTGTTATTCTTTGGTTTTGTTATGGTTTGAGGCAATGAGTTTTAAATGACACTAACATCCTTAATATTGATAATAATTTCTATTATGAACCCAATTTCTTTACATCTAATGGTCTGTCCCTACTACAATTGCCTTCATAAATAGAGAAATAATTGTGTGACGTTAATTTCCCAGAGGGTTTTCTTTGAATTCTCTACATTAAATGGGAATAAATTTCATGATATATCTCTAAATTTCTATTATAATTCCAATTCTAAAATGCCACAACCAGTCAATTTCAATGGGCATTGGTTTGGACACAACCTAGGCATTATTTAAAGACATTTGCTTTGAAAAACTTGCGGTAACTTCCGAAAAAATATTATAATAGTTGATTTTAAATTAGCAATATGATTCTTCATTTCCTTGCCTCTGTTTTGAAAGATTTATTTTTCAAAATATGGTATTTTTTTGAGGAACCTAGATCCATATTTTGTTTCTTCATATTTAAAATAAAAATCTATAGAAATGGATGTGAGTGTCATAGTCCTAGTTTTCTCTTTGAAATATGAAAAACCTATATTTTTTTTCTTCCACTTTGGTCTAATAAAGAGATCTGATATCAATAATTATGAACCTTAACCTTTAAAACATAATAAAAAAAACATATGAGAAATTCCAAATACTTTATGTAATATCAAAAACCTTAAGGTAGGGCAGTGACAATACAATGATATTTTTTTAATGGAAGGATCAAATCTTGTTCACTTGCCTCTTTGAGGGGACAACTTTCCAATGAGATAAGCTCCAATACAATATACTACAATACATGATTCATATTGAGGACTCCATCCTTATTTATAACTATTTGGAAAACCTTGATCATAACCAGAAGTTAACAATTTGGTGGGCCTTATTTAAGACTTACAAACATAGTGGACCCAATCAACCTTGCATTGAATGGATACCACTGTTAATATTCTAATAGGCCCCTTGACCCTTCATTACACCCTTAGGAGGATCCCATCATTCCATCACCCTTTAAAAACAATTTCCCTTAATGCTTATAATGATAATGTATTGCCGTAAGCTAGGGTCTCTTACAAGTGCTTGTTGCAACAATAAAGTAGTATTGGAAACCAAGGTCTCATTTCATTATGCTAAAGTAATCTAATATTCTCATCCATAAACTTGGGTCCCATGTCTCAACGCTCATGTTGAACCCCAAATGATGATACCTAAGATCATCAAATGGTTGAGTACTATGCATCAAATGCTCCCCATAGTCATGCAAATCCAAATAAATAGAACTACACATCTCCAAAAGATCATCCACATAGAAGCAACAGGTTTCTCGTGGATCTCAAAGTAATATTACCACTAGAGGATATGCAAGTTGAAAGTTGGTAGTTATAAATTTCTCTTAACTTATGTCATTGATGTTCTCTTCATATGGTGGGGTAGTGTCCTTAATACCGATTACAATTTCTATTATGACTCCAATTTGGAAAAAGAACAACCAATTTGCATTTAGTGATGTTGGTCCTACTACAATTGGGTTCATTAAAAAAGAGATAATTGTGTGGCAATAATTTCCCTACTTCAACTATGTTCATAAAAAATGAGACAACTGTGTGGCAATAATTTCCCACAGGGGTTTTGTGGTCCCAACTTGGAAGAGGTATAAATTTCATGATTTTGCTATGAAATTCTATTATAAATTCAATTCTAAGATGCCACAACCACATTTCTTCAACTT
Source organism: Pinus taeda (assembly GCA_000404065.3). Taxonomy (NCBI): domain Eukaryota; kingdom Viridiplantae; phylum Streptophyta; class Pinopsida; order Pinales; family Pinaceae; genus Pinus; species Pinus taeda. The sequence goes on along the minus strand of APFE031172213.1, from coordinate 12,539 downwards.
GCATTGATTTGACTATAATTTAGGTATTATATCAAAATATATTTTCTTTTGAAAACCACAACTGTCATAAAACAATTCTTATAGTAGTTGATTTTAAATTAGCAATATCTTCACTTCCTTGACTCGTATTTGAATTATTTGTTCTTTGAAATTGGGTATCTTTTCAAGAGGATTTATATCTATAATTTGTTTCATTAACTTTCACACAAAAAACTATAGAAATGCATCTGAGAGTTGCTAGCCCTAGCTATCCCTTTGAAATAATGCAAAATATTTAAAAAACAATTCTTCCACTCTGACCCAAGAAATAACTATGATTCATTTGTTATAAAGCTTAACCAATAAAGTTAAATCATAAGAAATATATAGGAAATGTTGGGTGTGTTATATTCTTTCCATGACTAACCCACGTAGTGAACCGGGGAGTTAGAGGGGGGCCCCCTCTACGGGATCCGGGGCAACGCCCCGGGATTTTTTTTTTGGACCCTATATTAGGTTGGGCGGACCTACCTATGGTTTTCGGTCCATGGTATTGGATGCTTCAACATGTATAAATATGTATTGTAACATTGAAAAGAATATAATGAAAAATCAAGCTAGTAGTCCCAGTCTTGGGATCCAGGGGAAAATCTCTGTGTATATGTGTTTTATGTGTTATGCTCTCGCATTGTTTATTTTCTGTGTTTTAGAATTCATATGCAGGTAATTTCTTTATGGGTTTAAAACCTACATTTGGTATTAAAGCTATTTTGGCTTCAAGGGGACACCTCTGTTGCTGAGGGGTTTCGCTCAGGCCTGTGGTAGACCCTTTTTAGTGGGACATCTGTGGGATCGATTCTGGTGGTGAAAGAAGATGGCGAGCAGTGGATAGAGATCAATAAATTTAATGGTCAGAGTTTTGAGTTATGGAAACTCAAGATGGAGGATCTGTTGGTGGATAAAGATCAGTGGATCGCGGTAGATCCAGGGACTAAACCAATGG
>APFE031172207.1:25498-54773 GCA_000404065.3 Pinus taeda | reverse complement strand
GGGTTTGCAGGGTTGCAGAGGCATAGCTGACGGAACGGGCCAGCGTCGAATGCGGGAGGACCCGTTACAGCAGTCAGGTCGGAGCGGAGAGGAGGGCAGCGGGGCTGCAGTTTGTCAGTGAATCCCAGGTTGCAGGCAAGGGCTATTTTAGGAGATCTCAACAACAAACGGGATTTTAAATCCCAGATAACGCCCTGAGCGAAATGGGAGAGCCAAGGGGGGGGGGGAAGAGATCCCCTCCTTCAAAAACGTGGTAATAGGCGAGACGAGCACAGGAGGAGAACAGCATACTGAGAAGGAAAGTCATGCCCCAGTAATGGGCAACCTGTGGCAGAAAAGAATGAGAGGAAAATGCCTACCTAGGGCTCAAAAACAGCCAAGGTATGTCGTTCCCAACAACAAATTGGAGGAATATAACTGCTACATGAGAGACCATGCCTTAATATGTAGGTTTGTTGGGTATTGGCCTTCTGAGCGGGAACTCTACAGATGGATTGACCAGAGATGGAGACCTAGGGGACAGGTAGATCTCAAACTTGGAGCCCAAGGCTTTTTCACAGCAATCTTTTCCAACCTGGAAGATAAGAATAGGATCTTTGAGGAGGGACCATATTTCTTGAACAATGCAGGCCTGTTCATGAAATATTGGGAAGAGAGATACAACCCCGAAAAGGAAAAAATGCTTGATGCACCAGTCTGGGTCAGACTGTTTGGGCTTCCTGATGAGTTCTGGGACCCTGAAATTCTGGAGGGAATAGGCAACACGATTGGGAGCTTTGTTAAAATTGCAGAGGCTACGAAACGAGGTAAATACAATGCTTATGCGAGAATATGTGTTTACATAAATCTGGCAGATCCTCTCCCGGAAAATGTCGAAGTAGAGTATCATGATGCAATCTGGAAGCAGCCAATTGATTACGAACATATTCCTTTCCGATGCTGCATTTGCCATGAATATGGCCATTTATACAGGCAATGCCCGCTGAAAAAAGAGGAAGAGTCCAAGAAAAGCCAGGCGGATCAACAGAGAAGTACTCAGAGAATGGAGGATCCGGAGAGAGGCTTTCAGCAGGTAGTAAGGAAGAAGAAGCAGAACAAAGAGGGACCAAAGACTCAATCTCAGAAGAAACCCAGCCAAGCAAGTACTCAAAACAAATTTCAGGCACTGCATAGCGAAAATGAAGAATATGAAGTAAACCTGGAAGATGATGAAGACCCAGAGGACACCCCCATGGAAATAGCTGGAGAGGAGAAAGGAAAAGAAATAAATTTCAGCAAAACAAGCAGAGAAAAACCGGAGGAGAAGTTAACAGAAACAGAACTGGAATCTCAGATGGAAGTGGAAAACCCGCCTGAAAATGAAGCAGAAGAGGAGAAAATCATGAGAAGGTTACTTCAGGAATGGAAGTATCTGGACAGCAGGTTCATACCTGAAAAACAAAAACAGCTATATAAGGAAGTCTTTTAGAAATACAAGGAGAAAAAAGGAGAGCCCCCGGATAAACCAGCTATGATAGAAAGTGAGCAGGGGCATGAAGATAAAGGAATGGGCAGCTCTGGCAAAAACAGCAGAAAAAGAGGCCGGAAACCAATGAGTGAAACTATCCAGACGGTGGGAGAAGTATTGATAAACTCAGGTAAGGTGATACCTCTGTCGGAGGTATTCTTCCCCTCATACAAAAAGTTTTAAATGATAGTTATCAGTTGGAATATTAGGGGTTTAAATAGTAGAGGTAAACAAAGGTATATGAAGGATAAGTTGAAAAAAGAGAAACCTAGTATTATGATCTTGCAGGAAACAAAAATCTTGGTTCAGCAGCTCGAAGAAATAATAGAAAAAAGCAGACTACAATATCAAGTGATTGGGCAAGATGCAATCGGTTCTGCAGGTGGTATTGCAGTCCTGTGGAACCCCAATGAAATCATCATAGATAACTGGTCCAGCATGAGCGGAATCCTTACTGGGCTGGGTAGGATAGTAGGATCCAAACAACAGGTGGTTATTTCAGGGGTCTACGGCCCCCCTTCCCCTGGGAAAAAGGAGTAGTTCATGAACAGTCTCAAATCTGTCCGCAGAATTTACCCTGAAGCTGCTTGGATCATTGGTGGAGACTTCAACTTGATCAGATCCTTGGAAGAGAAAAAAGGAGGGATTAGGAGGAGGGATCACTTCATGGACAGTTTCAACGATATGATAGAGGAACTTAGGCTTGTGGATATTCAGACCCTTAATGGGATCTATACATGGAACAATAGAAGGGGAGGAAAAAACCAAATTGCATCTAGATTGGATAGATTCCTAGTTTCTGAAGCCATCATGAACAAAGATGTTTTTGTGGAGGCCAAGATCATTCCATCTTTGGGATCTGACCACTGGCCGATTCGATTAGAGGTTGATATCAAGAGGATTCAGGGGAAAAGGCCTTTCAGATTTGAAGCTTTCTGGTTAAGGGACCCTGATTTCATCAAGAAAGTAGAGGACTGGTGGAAACAATGTACTAGTCAGGGCAGATGTAGAATGCACACGTTCCAGCTAAAGTTGAAAGAGCTGAAAGGCAAAATAAAAAAATGGAACAAGGAGGAATTTGGCAACATTCTGGAAGATAAACAAAAACTAGAAGGGGAAATGGCGGATCTCCAGCAGAAGATAATTTTGGAAGGAAGAACAGAGGAAAGCATCAACAGGGAGGGGGTAATCCTTGGCAGATTGGAAGAGAGACGAAAGCAAGAGGAGATCTTGTGGCGACAAAAATCTAGGATAAAGTGGCTAAGGGAGGGGGAAAGAAACACTATATTCTTCCACCAGGCTATGATCAAGCACAGGCAGGGAAACAGGATTCTATTGATCAAAGACAAGAACGTGGAAAGAGTGGTAGAGCAGAACGAGATTGAACAAGTCCTGATGGATCACCACAAGGATATTTTAACAGAACCTCAAATTGATAGAACGAGAGCCATACATGAGATCTGCTCAGCTATTCCCAGCTTGGTCACTGAGGAGCAAAACAAAGCGCTTATGAGGGTCGTGACCTTAGAAGAGTTGGAGGAAGTTGTGAAGGCAATGAAGAAAGGGACAGCTCCTGGGCCGGATGGCTTCACAGTGGACTTTTACCAGGCAGGCTGGCATTTCTTGGGAAGAGAGATACTGGATCTAGTGGAAGAATCAAGGATAAATCAAAAGGTATGGCCTGCTCTTAATTCTACCTTTTATGCCCTCATTCCTAAGGGAGACAACCTAGAAGAGGCTAATGGCTTCAGACCTATAGCACTGTGTAATGTTATTTACAAAATGATCACATCCCTGATTGCCAAGAGATTAAAACCCCTCTTGGACAATTTAATCTTGGCTGAACAAACAGGTTTTGTGGAAGGCAGGCAGATTCTTGATGGTCTTGTTGTAACTCAGGAGGTTATCCACTCCTTAAAAGTTAAAAAGCAAAAAGGAATGATGATCAAATTAGATTTGTCCAAAGCGTATGATAGATTAAACTGGAAGTATCTGGAAACTGTCCTGGAGAGATTTGGTTTTCACCAAAGATGGATTGTATGGATCCATAACCTGATTTCCTCTCCACACTTTTCTATTCTGGTTAATGGAAGCCCCTCAAAAACTTTCAATGCTTCTAGAGGTATTCGACAGGGAGATCCCTTGTCCCCATTTCTATTTATTCTAGCCGCTGAAGGCCTAGGTCGATTCATCAAACAAGAAAGAGCAGCAAACAGAATCAAAGGACTGCAAATTTGGGGAAACAACCTGCCTCTAACTCATCAACAATTTGTTGATGACATTATGTTGTTTGGGGAACCAACGGTAAGAGAAGTTCAACATCTCAGGAGAATCCTGGATCTGTTCGCAGAGGCTTCTGGGTTAGAAATCAATAAGGACAAATCTTGTATCTTCATCTTCAACACAATGGATCAGGTCAAATCCCATTTAATCAGAATACTAGGATTTAAAAGGGGGGAATTACCTACTAAATATCTGGGTAATGTTCTGGACTTCACATCTAAAAGGGTGAAAAACTGGCAAGGGGTTCTGGACAAACTAAGCAACAAGGTTGCAAATTGGGCCTTCAGGGTTCTAAATATTGCTGGCAGAGTTGTTCTTGCCAAGTCGGTCCTTCAAGCTATCCCTATCTACCCATTATCGATTATGGTTGCCCCTGCAGGGGTATGTGCTAAAATCAAGGAAATCATAAGGAAATTCATATGGAGCGGATCTGATCAAAAGAAAAAATGGGCCCTGGTCTCATGGAGTCAGCTAACAGAAAGAAAAGAGAAAGGAGGATTGGGTCTAAGGGACCCTGAAGTTCTTAACAGGGTCCTGGGAGTCAAGCTGTGGTGGAGATGGCTCAGTGGTGGAAATGATCTCTAGAAAACCATATGGAGGACTAAATACAGAATGCCAAACTCTCTGGTCGATATCCTAAGGCAACAGGAAATCCCCAAAGGCTCCACTATTTGGGAATTAGCCTCTCAAAACAGAGATCTGATTGGAAAACATACTTTCTGGGAAATCCGGGGAGGCACAGAGGCCAACTTCTGGGAAGACAGGTGGCAACAACGAGAAAGACTGAACAGCATTCAGAACCTCCTCCAGATCCGTGGCAGAATTGAAGGAAACAGAACTAGTGTAAAGGATTATTGGAAAGTAAATGATATATCGGAGGGATGGAGAGTCTGGGAGGACCCGACAGAATGGGATCGGGAGCTTAACTCAGATCTCCAAGAACTTTACAGGAAAGAAATGGGATCAAGGAAAATCAGAGTTCGACATGGGAAAGACATCCTCCGGTGGGGGAACTCTATGAAGGGGACATTTACAACCAAAGAGGCTTATTATCTAATGGATTCTCAAAACAGAGGTGACAGGAATTTGGAATGGAAAACAATATGGGAAAGTAACTGGTGGCCAAAGGTGTCCATTTTTGTTTAGTTAGCCTCAAAAAATAAAATTCTAACCTGGGATCGTATCCAGAAGAAGGGATTCAATGGCCCTTCACGATGTTACCTGTGCAACAACGATGACGAGACCAGAGATCATCTGTTGGTCAGATGTCCGTATACAGAGAAACTCTGGATGATTACTAAACGACTGTTCAACAAACCAGGAATTAACATCAGAGAATTTAATGAATTGATTTTCCAGTGGAGCAAGGAAACCTTTCACTGTAAGGTGGTCCAGAGGGCATGGAATCTTATATCTACCTTTATACTCTGGATGGTCTGGAAGGAGAGAAATAGGAGGGTATTTCAGAATTCTGTTAAAGAACCAGAGGTAATTTGGGATCGGGTGGTCGAGAGTATGCGGGAGACTATCCTAGTTGATAAATGGGAGAGTGATGACTGGAAGACTAATCCGGAAGAACAAGAAATTATGAACAAGTTAAATCTAAAACTTGAGATGGTTCACTTTAAATGTTCGGCCCGCCATGATATGCGAATTCAAAGCCCAGACAAGTTCAGATACCCGAGAGATCACTTTGTTAAGCTAAACTTCGACGGGGACTCGAAGGGGAACCCGGGCGAAGCTGGTTTCGGGGGGATTTTCAGAGACAGCAATAACCAAGTAAGGTGGATTTTTGCAGACTGGGGAGGACAGATGACCAATAACGAGGCCGAGTTTTGGGCCCTGCATCAAGGATTACGAATTGCCATCAGGAATGGCTATACCAATCTGGAAATTACAGGGGACTCGCAGATTGCTGTGGACATGCTGCGGAGGCTCAATAACGGGCAGGGATGGGAGAAAGTCACCAAAAGCTGGCGGACTGCGGGCATTGTTCAAGAAGTTGCAGACTTTATTAAACGCATCGACTACAGACTCATCATTCATGTTCGTAGAAAAGGGAATCAGACAACGGATTGGCTGGCCAATTGGGGCTGCAGAGGACGTGGCAGCACAATTGATAGTCAGTGGAGAGCCGTGGAGGGAAACAGGGAGTGGAAGGAGTTGGCGGACCTAATTAAGGCTGATCATGATCACGCCGCAAATGACAACGCACGGATCAGTGAACTGGATTAACAGGGGGCAGTGGAGACCCCGATTCAAGAATATGGTTCAATTGGGATTTGATAAAATCATCATTTCAGGCTGCAGGATGAAGGATCAGGAATTCGGTGACAGTACAGCGGCGGCGGGAGGAGCGGTTAGGCAAAAGTACACACAAGGTAAGAAAATAAATGTCTGAACCATGAGAGGTGATGGTTGCGGTTCGCCTGACCTCATAGCAGAGGGGATTAATAACGATATGATGGTCGAGAGTAGTGGTTCACCGGAGAGCTACCGGCGGCATTCGAAAACCGGACCAAATTGGTTCCCCGAAGAAAGGAATTCAATATATAATCAAAGATGGCCGATTGTGAAGGCATTTTGTGAGCTCCTAATTTGGGTAAGTGCGGAGGTTCCCATCGAGCGGCATTAGGGAACAGCTATAACCTCAGATAACCAGAGAACGAGGCACGTCAGACCCTCGGACAATATGGAGACCAGACAGAAACTGAGACAAGCGGAGGAGCAACAAAGTGCAGGGGAGGAGAACAGGAGCCGAAAAGGCAAAGTCATTATGCAGGAGGAACCACCATTCACAGTGTGGGAGGTTGAGGATGACTCGGAAGAAGACATGATCCCGGGCGCAGCGAGTGAACGTAGGCGCCACCATAAGAACTTGGCTGAGGAAGGAAAAGAGCAGGCGAAGGCGGACCAGTCTGAATTACGGGATTCGAAGGTCCGACGCTACGGTATGAGGAAGCGCAGCTCAACACCTGACAGGGAAAAGGACCGGGACGGAAAAAGAACCAGAGGACAGAGGGGGAAAGGGAAGGAGGAAGGGGAGACTTCCAGGCGCGGCCAGGGGAAAAGCAGAAAGCAAAAGGAGACGGTTAACCACAGAGTTCGAAGGGCTGAACAGGCCTTCCTCCGTAATTCCAACCCTGCAGTGCGTAGAGTCATGCAGCATCTCGAAGAGGAATCGCTTCAGGATCAATCCGATGAGGAGATGGAAGAATGGGAATTTCTCCTCCACAACCCGGGTCATACCAGAGGGCGTATGTCATTATTCAAACAGTCTCTTCACATCTATTGGGTGATGAAGGGGCTAATGGCCAAGACATTGGAACAAGTCGCAAAAGAGATGGTTGAACTGGCTAAGGGGGATCCAGACATCCGTAGTGAACTAGGCTTCCTATGCATAGCAATGATAAAACAGGAGGAGAAGCTGGATGCTATCCAGCAAATGCTGAATCGGGACCGTACAGAGCCAGCGGAAGCAGCGAACCAGCAACCAGATGGAGGCAATGACTGATAAAAGATATGTTTAGAAACCGCCACAATTTTTTTGGTTATAGCTTTGTACATGTTAAAGATAGGAAAAAGCAAGTAGTACAGAGCAGTAGTTTTAGTAATGTTTCAGTAAGTTCAAAGATTGCATAGTTTATCTAGCTAAGACGACCAGACTGTGGACCTACTATTTTTGGGCTGCAATTAAAAACTATAGGTGGAGTTATGACCCGGTTTCCCCTAGAGGGCGGGCAGAAACTGTTTTTGAAATGATGTAATGTTCTGTTGATCAAGTAATAGAAAGAGTACCATCCTAGCTTACAAAAAAAAAGATATAATTAAGGTATAAAAAAGTTATTGAAATATTTTGTAATTATTTACTATTCCGTAAAAAAAATAAAGGGTCGAAGGGTATGTACTTGTAACTTCTATAATTATACCTACTAATTTGGACTCTAACGTAAAACATGTAGACTTAATGGTTAAAAGCATGATTTTCCTCCTAAGAAGTTATATATTCAAATGTATAAGGGATAAGGGTATGTGCACCTCCATACACTTTAAATTATAGTGAAATCATTGGGTTAAAGGAGTTTCTTGTTCCACAAAAAAGGGGGTTTCATAAACTAATATGATGTTTAGATCACCTATGACCTTAATAAAATCAATAACTCAAAAGTCAACCTGTCTTCTACTAATGTATTTGCTTTAATTTTCCTTTAAGAAAGAACAAATGATGTTCATTTGGGTAACTTAAACACTTTCAACTTTATTAGATGATGCAAAGACATTAATGTTGTTAAAATATTCATTAATTTCTAATTTCTTGGTTAGTTAAATAATAATAAGAAGATAAAAATGTAGTTCATCAATTTGCATAATCTCACCCAAGGTTTGTAAGGATTGCATCACATCACCATGCTAGATATTAAAATAAAGAGAAGTATAAAAAATGTTATAAGGAGAATGGATACCTAGAATACTAGTGAAAGTAGAAGTTTTTGAAATTGGAGAGGTGTATAGGGAGGGGTGTCAATGAAAGGATTTTTGGATGTAATATCTTGTATATACTGAAATTATGATCATTCCTTAATCTCGCATAAATACACATGCTATATCATAAATTCGTTGAGTGACCCACTAGGAACAATCTAAATATTAGATATTTTTCCTTTTTTCATGAGAATGTGACAATACAATTTTTAGCTAGATTGTGAATTTTAGTTGTTTAAAATGTGTTTTTGAATGTATAAATAGATTGAGAGTCCTGAAAAACTCCTTGAGCACTCAATTTATGGACATTATAAAGTTGAAACTTAAAGCCTACTATGATCATATGAGAAAATCATATAATGAGTACTTAAATATTAATATTAACAACCCAACATTAATAACCTAGTGTTCATTCTAATAACCTACTTTGAATATTAAGTTTATTACTTTTATTTTAGGTACTATATAATTTGTCTTTTTAATATGTATATATATATATATGTATATGTATATGTATATACGTATACATATACATATACATATACATATATATGTTAATATATATATAAATATATATATATATTTGTATGTGTGTGTATTGTATGTGTATGTGTAGTAGTATGTGTATGTGTTTGTATGTGTATGGTATGTGTATGTGTATGTGTTATGTGTTGTGTTATGTGTTATGTGTTGTGTATATGTATATGTATATACGTATACATATACATATACATATACATATATGCACAATTTAACTAATAGACAAAATAACTTTTTAGGCCAAAATGTGGCAATACAATTTTGGGCAAGATTATGCTTTCTTACTATTTAAAATGCAATTTTGAATGCATAATTTGATTCAACACCCTAAAAAAACTCCTAAGGCAGTGAAAATTTGTTGATAAAAAAATTAAACATATGATTCTTAAACATCTTTATTGGATTTTGGAAAAATTGACCCCAAAAAAGTGCCTAGAAAGGGTCATTTCATCTATTAGTTAGGCACACACACAAAAGCTAACTAATAGATGAAATGGATTTCTTAGTTGATATCTAATAATGCAATTTCAAGTAAGCTTGTGTTTTATTGTTGTTTAAAATGTGCTTTTGAATGCATGAATGGATTCAAAACCCTAAAAAAACCCTTAAGGCACTCAAAATTTGTAATATTCCTAACAAAAATACTAAGTGATAACAACCTAGAAAATCTCAAACATGCAGCCAAATTTAAAACATGAGCAGAAATATTAGAACACTAGAACTTCACACCAAAAATGTTGAGCCATATTATTAATCTGATGAAATGGGGTACAATGAGTTGGAAAAAGTGCACCTAGGCTTGCTACAAAAAAATAGACAAGTATGAGGTGAGAAAATTTTTCCCAAGTACAAAAACTGATGTTTCCTCCAACCCCTTTTGATCCAAATTGGATCCATGAAAATTATTAGAGTTCTATGACTGTATTAAATCAGGATAGACTTCAAAAACTTGTGAACGAAGAACTATCAGGAAGACCTCTAGACAACAACAGTTTGTAGCCAGCAAGGAATGACGAGGATCTCGGTCAAAGCGCATTGACCGAGGCCCATGGAGACTGCGCATGACACAAACTAGCAGTTAGGAAGTTTGGATCAGAAAATGAAGGTCATTTCTAATGCGCGATTAGCGCTTAGCGCTGGGCAAAACCCCTCAAAATGGAAAGGCCTCGAGCGCTCAGTCATAAGGAAAAGCTGAAAACCGTGGGAAAAGTGCTAAAGAAAAAGGTGGGCCCCACACTCCAAAATTGACGGAATATCAGAGGCATATTGGGCGGTAAGCAGATTTGGCAGAAAACGAGAGATTCCATATATTGCACGATGCGTGTTTGGCATATGAGAGAGAAAACCGCCTCTCATCACGGGCTAATGTCCAAGCAAGTCAACCGCGTGATATGAGCGAACACCGTAGGCTTTGGGGGCTCCAGATCTGACAACAGAGATTGCACTCGATGGGAAACCGAATTTGACGAGGGAATTAAACCGCAACATATAAAAGTCTGAAGTCTGATTTGACCGTTGAGTTGGCGGATGAATCATTACACAACGTAACCGAAATACCGAACTGTTGAGGAAGAGGTGGCGCAACTCGTGAGAGGAAAAGTGGCCACTTCCCTGTGGGACATTGGTGATGACGCAGAGGCAAGGAACTCCAAATGAATAGCAGCAGGCGATCCAAAGGGTAGGAAGAGAAAGTGAACAGTCAAGAACAGATTGGCTTTAAGCCATGAACAGATAGAAAACAAAACGGGAAGAATCAGAGAAGAGAACACTGGAAAAAAAAGACGAGAGAGACACTAAAGCAAGAGGCAGAAAAGAAACATAGAGCCGAGCTGACCTGCAGCGTAAGGCAACATCGAGCAGACAGAAGGCTTGAGAGGTTCAAGCAATCCCTGTGAGGACATCTGTCAAGAATTGAGCACCACATTGGATTCATCCCATTAAAGGCTAGAGAGGTTGAGACTTGGTAAGGAAAGAGTCTATGCACTCTAGTGGCTTGGGGAATCCAAGAACCACCCTCCCAAGCATTATCTGTTTCAGGAGACTCAAGTTGAGCTCCTCATTGTAAATCTCTGCTTTAAAGACACAATAAAATAAGGCCACCACTGAAAGCTAGATTGGAGACGTAGCCCTGGAGAATAGGGTGAACTCCTTATTAATGTGTTGTGTTCTTGTATTTGCTTACTGTGTTTCCCTTATTGTTTTGCATTTTCCAGTGTCTGTGTATTTTGCAATCTGATCGATCTGTTGCCTAAAATAACATAGACACACACCAGCACATGAGTCTGTAATACCTTCATTCATTAATTATTTAACTGAGATCACTCACGAGTGATTTTCAGATCAGTTATAAGTGTGTATTATGACAGTGATGATGTATGGCTATCCTCATGTTTTGAATTGTAATTGAATGAACAATGTATCTATGACCTAATGGATGATAATGCAGCTAATGATATAAGGGAACAATGCTTCTTAGCGATTCTCAGATAAGTATGAGACCCCTATGCTAAGATTTGTTGTTTAAACTTGTAGATTACATATTTGTGACATGTTTGTCGAAATGCTTGTCATGACTAGTAGGGGTCCAGTCAAGTCCTTGTTCAACTAATTGCATTTGTATCCTTATTCTGTTGTTATCTTTCAGTTTTGAAAGTGTCATTGAGTTCTGTGTAGTAACCTGGGATTTGGGCCGAAAAAGTGGCACAAATCCTGGAGTCGCAACCATAGGTCTGAGGAGAAAAGTCCCTAGATGCAGGCATACACATGTTGTGGGAGAATATGGAGCCTCCTGGATGCATGATTGTCCATATCAAGGGAGCGTCCCGATGGTTTAATGGTCTAAAACTTAAGTTGGTCTCAGGGGTTGGTTACATGAGTGGTTGGGATGGGTCCTGAGAGTTTTGTTGTTGATGTGGAAGGTCTGTGTGGTGTGTTTCCATTGATTCCACTTCCTTAAGGTCACCTAGGAGGTTTAATCCCATTGCAGTGACCCCTCGTTGCATATTTACCTTGGTTGGTCGGTTACTTGGGTAGACGTGGGATGAGGGTGTTACATTGAGCCCCCCAAGGGGCAACTTAATTGGAAATAACTATGAAAATCAAGTGTATTGTGCAAGGATGTTCGAAGGTCTAACCCCCCAATTAACATGTGCCTACAGAAGGGGCATATGTAGGTGCCTAGGGGTTATAGTGGCAGTGGTTGGAATTAACCCCATGTCACGCGAGTATGAGACCAGCCTAGTCGTCGATTCCACACACACACATATACATTTATTTGACAAAAAGATTCATCTAAACTTTTACTTTATTAAGCATAGAGAGGAATGGAAAATAAATTGAGATGAAAATCTCTTTATACTTAAAAGATCTCGTTTTGAGATGGATTTACCCTTAAATGTGTATACATGTGTGTGTGTGTTTTATTTATGATTAGTGCTTAATATTATTTTCCTATATTTTATTTTTTTACACTTTTTGTTTTTCTCTTTATTGACACTAGGTCGAGCCTAGGTCAGGGCCATCCCCACACAAACCAATTAGTATATACATCATGGGTAAGCGTGGATGTTACATATCATCCATACTTCATTATTATTTTAATTTATTTTTTAAGGAAGAAAATTAAATGTTTTGTGATTTGACATTTTCCAATATGAGAAAATTTGATGACATAAGATATGAGATTCAATGTAAAAAGAAAAAAAAAAAATTATTCAATAAAAATCATTTAGCACAAATACATATATATCATTATTTGTTAAATAAATAATTGTTTGAAAATTCCAATCATGTAAACTCGTATTCAAGGTCACATTAGTTAAAGCATAAGCATTCCATGAAAAAGAATTATACATGAATTACATGAAAGAACAACAAAAAAATTACTCATAGAAATGCAAGAATATTATTTATTATTCAACCAATGAAAATTGCTCCAAAGATATTTTCATTTAGCTTTGATTAAAAAACAAGAAAAATATACAAGTTTTAGGTAAGATTTTTTTTCAGTCATAAGACTTTAATCCTTTCTTCAAACTTGATAATAGTATATAGGTTTAAGTTTCAAATCTTCCCGCCCCTATTAAATTAAAATATTTCTTATATACATTCTCATTCAACTTCTCCCTCAATTCTCCTCCTCCACTTCATCTATCACAAAAGGGACATTTGTTATTAATTAGTTCCAAAAGGAGGTGCTTTTGTTTATTTTTTATTTTCATCTATCACAAAAGGAACATTTGTTATTAATTGGTTCCAAAAGGAGGCAATTTTGTTTATTTTATTTCTACTTATAATAGGCTTCCCAATGGTTGAATAAATTTGTCAAATGAGAAATTAGAGGTGGATTTTAGTTATCCAAACTCATTTCACATTGACAAATTCTTCTTTACTTTTTTTCACATTTTAAAAAGAAAATATAATTTTTCTTTCTATATTTTGTTATCACTCAGAAATTACCCTAGATGTGGGGAGAAAAACTGAGGAAACCTTCAAACCACTTTAGGATTTAAAGTTGGCTCTTCAATCTAGGGAGGGATCTCTTTATGACTCTGTGACTCAAGCTCACTACAGTAGCATGTCACTAATAAGATCAGTGGCTAGATTTGAAAAATGAGGAACTTGGTCTAGAAAGAAACGAAATGTGTAACACCCTCATCACACATCTACCCAAGTAACCAACCAATCAGGGTAAATATGCAATGAGAGGCCACTATAATGGGATTCAACATCCTAGGTTACCCTAAGGAAGAAAAATCGACAGAAACACACCACACAAACCTTCCACATCAACAACAAAACTCCCAGGAGCCAACCCAACCACTCATGTAACCAACCTTTGAGACCAACTAAATATCTAGACTAGTAAACCCCTAGATGCTCCCTTGATATAGACATGCATGTGTGCAGGAGGCTCTAAATGCCTCCACGACATGGGTATGCATCCGCATGGGGACTTTTCTCCTCATACTTATGCCTACAACTTCGAGATTTGTGCCACTTTTTCAGGTCTAGAGCCCAGGTCACTACCCAAAACTCAATGACACTTTCAGAACTGAAAGATAACAACATAATAAGGATACATATGCAACTCCTTAAACAAGGACTTGAATGGACCCCTACTAGCCATGACATATATTTCGTCAAACATGTCGCAAATATGTAATCTACAGGTTTAAACAATAGATCTGAGCATAGGGGTCTCATACATATCTGAGAATTGTTGAGAAGCATTGTTCCCTTACATCATTAACTACATTGTCATCTACTAGGTCATAGATACATTGTTCATTCATTCACAAATCAAAACACGAGGAGAGACATACATCATCACTCTCATAATACATATTCATAACCAACATAATAACAACAAAAACACCAAGGATACATCATTCATAGAATCCACATATAAACTAGTACATTTACACATAATATACCAAGGAAAAAACCTCTTATTAATGAATGCAAAATCAAACTTGGTAAGGGACTACCATATCCCACCCGACCATATATTGGTTGAGCCAGATCTCTCTTCAGGTAATCACCCCCATGCCATATTCAAAGCATGAATGCAGGACTCAAACCAAAAGAACCAACCAGGGCATCTCGGGGCTACACCACCTCACCCTCGTCAATATAAACCAAGCTTTACCACAATCCACATCAGACCAGTAGGCCAACACAATACACATGTAATAATAGGCTTTACCATGATCTCCACTAGATCGCTAGGCCAAAAAAAACATGGGTGCCACTAGATTTCTCCACTACATCATGAGGAATTTTCGTGTCTCCTAGTCTCTCAAGATTTATCGCAATCCATAGTATGATATAGGGATCACTAGGCCCTAAAATGAGACTCCACCCTCTAGGCTTTACCGTATATCCCACCATTCATCGACAAGGATTCATAGGCCTAATCAAGGGCAAACAACTCTAGGCTTTACAATATATCTTGCCATTAATCGGTCAAGGATTACTAGGCCCACCGAGGCACACAATACCTGGCTTTACCACAACCCATAGTTTGGTTCAGGGGTCACTAGGCCAGTGGATTTACCACAATCCATAGTTTGGTTCAGGGATCACTAGGCCATGTGTTCTTTCTTTCAGAGATCCACCTCACTCAACTTCGAATCCGTTCAAAAATCTATCTCAACCAAAACATGAGAACCGCATCACAGCATGGCTATCCAGAAATGGCAAGACTAGGCTGAAAACACTGTCACACCTGGAACAACCCCTACCATAATAGCAAAGAACCACATGCAACACCATGCATGCCAAATCTAGGAAGGAAACATACATGCAAATCAAAACTTGCCAAGAATCATATTGTAGCTACTCGATCCTATTCTTCCTTGATTTCTCCTTCCTTCCTCTTGCCTTCTTTGCCTTTCTTGATCCAATGCCAAAGTTCTCCCAGAAAACTCTAAGTGTCCAAGAGAGAGAGAGAGAGAGAGAGTAACGAGAGAGCTCTAAAACTGAACTAGCAAAAGGTAACACTAACAAAAGGTACCAACTGACCCTCATAAGCCTTATTATTAATGTTGCCTTTATTTTCTTCAATTTTCCATTATTGTCCTTCATTTTCCTCCTCACATGAAGCCTGTGACCTTTCACCTTCCTTTTCTCCTAATTTCTATTATTTTCATAAATAAATATGCCAAAAATGCCATTTTTTCTTTCCAAAGCCTTAGCCATTGCCTTTGCCAGTTTCCTTAGCCATTGCCTTTGCCAATTTCCTTGGCCAGAATAAACCAAATAAACACCCACATTAGGATGTTTTGCTCAACATTAAGCTTGGAATAAGTGTCCCATCAACTGTGGTTATTATTTTTCCTTGATTAACTTTTTTACATGGAATTTTCACCAAGACTGTTACAAAACCCTCCCCATTGGGGGACATTGTCCTTACTGTTCAACCACACCTATACCTCAGCAAAACCACTGAAGAGAAAACATATTGCCCATGGAGCTTTATAACATAGCTCGATGCAGTATTTACAATGATCACCTTTTTGAAAAGAAAACCAACATGACAACATAGCAACATGCCAAATATAATGACATGAAATCCATACCACTTATTGGAGATTTATAACATGGCTAATGCCGATATGTACATCCATATACATATGTACATATATAAAAACATCACCCAAACATATGGCAAAACATCATACCAAACTGCTTTGCCTCAACCGGCAAACAATGAATGATGCATAGCCCACATCTGATCCATCATCTCCCATGTATCTTCATCGGGCCCAAAGTACTTCCACCTCAATTTAACCTGCTCGATTTCGCAGTTCCGGAGCATGAACACATTTTTATGCAATATACACTGAAGCTCCGACTGGAATTCTCCATCTGGCTCCACTTGCAATACAAACCAATCAATCACATGATCAACATCTTCAACATACTTCTTAAGCAATTACACATGGAAAACATCATGGACTTTCACTGTCAGAGGCAATGTAAGTCAATAGGCTATTGGTTTGATCCTCTCAATGATCCTGAAAGGTCCACAAAACTGGGGTGTCAGCTTGGAAGATGATCCAATCTGCGAAGATATCTTATTCGGTTTGATGCACAAGTACACCTATTCCCCAATTTGGAACTCCTTGAAAAACCTATTCTTATCTGCATAGCTCTTTTGCCTATCCTATGCTGCTTTCAAATTCTTCTTGATTACTTGCATTTCCTATTCCATTTCCACTATCATGTTCGGTCCAATCAACACCTTGTTAACTGGATCACTCCAACTGATGGGAGTATTACAACTCCGTCCATACAATGCCTAAAACGAACTCATCTTCAAATATTCTTGATACCCATTGCTGTAAGCATACTCTACAAGTGGAAGATGATCTTCCCACTTTCATTGCTGATGCATCACGTACATCTTAAACATGTCCTCCAATATCCCATTTGCCCTCTCTGTCTGCCCATCTATCTGCAGATGATAAGATGTATTGAAGGCCAACTTTGTGCCCAAACCTGCAGACAAATCATTCCAAAAATTGGAAGTGAACTTTGCATCCTTATCTGACACAATCTTCTTTGGAATTCCATGCAATCTAACCATGTCCCTGATGAAGACCTATGCTACATCACTCACTAAGAATGTAGACTTCACTGGAATGAAGTGTGCTATCTTTGTCAACATGTTCACCACTACCATGATGAAATCATGTTGTCTCACTGTCTTTGACAAACCTGTGATAAATTCCATGGAAATGACCCCCCATTTTCACTATGGAATCAGAATCAGTTGTAGCAGTCCACCTGGATGCTTATATTCTGCCTTCACCTTCTGAATATCCAAGCACCTAGCAACAAACTCTACTACGTCTCTCTTCAGATTTGGCCAATAATAAAACTTCTTCACTAGGGTCAATGTCTCTTGATAACCCGGGTGACTTGAATATGGTTTCACATGAAACTCCCTCAAGATCACCTTCTTGAGTTCATTGTTGTTTGGCACATATATCTTGTCCCTAAATCTAACCAACCCATCTATCGTGAGATGACAGTCCACATCCTATGCACCTTCACTTGTACTTGTGCCACTACATGTATGTGTACCTGTACCGCTACCTGTACCTGTACATGTACTCTGCTACAATCTGTGCACAATCTCCATATACTTGACATCCTCCTGACCTGCCTGCAAGATCCTATCCTATAGATCTGTCCCATAGGAACTCATATTTGCTATATGATTTATCTATATCCACCTGCTAAGAGAATTTTCCACCCCATTCTCCTTTCCTTTGATGTATCTAATCTCAAAATAAAACTCACTGATCACGACCAACCATCTAGCTTACCTAACGTTCATATTCAACTGGTCAAATAGATACCTCAATCCACTATGATCACTCATTAACACAAACCTCCTACCAAGAAGATAATGCCTCCACATCTTCAATGAATGTATGATCACTTCTAGCTCAATATCATGTGTCAGATAGTTCTGCTCATGCTCATTCAGTTTTCATGACTTATAACACGCTACTTGACTTTCTTGCATAAGGACTCCACCAAATCCTCTTTTGCAAGCATATGAATGTACTACAAATTCTTTGTCTGGGTCTGCAATCTTTAACACTGGAGCATGTGTCAACAACTGCTTAAGCTGCTCAAAACTGGCTTCACACTCCTTTATCCATTCAAACTTCTTACCTTTCCTCTCCAATGATGTAATAGGATAAGAAATTTGTGAGAAGTTCGTGATGAACCTCCTGTAGCAACCTACTAACCACATGAAAGATATCACCTCATCCACATTCCTGGGAGCTTCCCACTCCTTGATAGCTCTTAACTTTTCTAGATCCACTGCTATGCCCACCTTGGAGACAACATGTCCCAAGTAATGTACCTACGTTTGAAAGAAACTGCATTTGTTGAGCTTAACATACAACTTATGCTCTCTCAACAACCTCAACACTGTTTCCAAATGCTCTACATGATCTTCTTCATTTTTAGAATATACCAATATGTCATCAATGAACACAATAAAAAATTTATCCAAATAGGTATGCAAGACACTATTCATCAAACACATAAATGTAGCTGGGGCATTAGTCAAACTGAATGGAACTAGAACAAATTCATAATGCCCATACCTGGTCCAAAAATTTGTTTTGTAAATGTCCTCCTATTTAATGCATACATGATGGTATCCTGATATCAAATCAATCTTCGAGAACACTATTGCTCCCTTCAGCTAATCAAACAAGTCATCAATCCTCATCAACAAATACCTGTTCTTGATGGTCACTTTGTTCAACTGCCTATAGTTAATGCACAATCTGAGAGTACCATCCTTCTTCTTTACAAACAATACTAGTGTGCCCCAAGGTGATACACTTGGCCTAATGTATCCCTTGTCAAGCATCTCTTTCAGCTACAACTTTAATTCTACCAACTCAAGTGTGCTCATCATGTATGGTGCTTTTGATGTTGGATTTGTTCCTAACACTAACTCAGTAGAAAAGCCTACTTCCCTGTGAGGTGGAAACTCTAAAATCTCCACGGGAAACACATCCTAAAAATATTGTAGAACTAGGTACCTGCTCAAAACATCTACATCCTCAACTTCCTTACCTTTTTCGCTAGAAATATGCACTGCAAATAACACACACGCTTTTGTGCGACTGCGCTTTGCTTGCATAGTTGTCACCATCCTAACTAATGTGGCTTTCTTCTTTCCCTATAAGACTCTTGGTTCCCCATTGTCATCCAAGCACTCAATGGATTTGTCATAACAATCCACCTTGGTCCTATGAAGGTATGACCAATCCATGCCCAACAACATACTGTATGATCCCAATGGTAATACATTCAAATGTGTTGCAGTAGGCATACCATTCAAATCAAATGCACAAACTCTTACCCAATGATGAACTCGCTTCTTTGTACCTATAACCAACTACACTGACCAAGATTCTGCATGCACTTATTTATTCAAACTACACTTATCCACCAAGCCAAGACTAACATAATTATAATTAGATCCAGGGTCAATCAAAATAGAAGCAACTTGACCACAAAGCTTACCGTCCATCTCAATGATATATTCCTGATGGTCTGCCTATCTGTTGTCCAGTGCTGCATAGATACAAGGAATGCTCTGTCCAACATCCCCAACATTTTGTGCCTATGTGCACTATATATCTTAGGCATACCACCCTGATTATGTGGACAATCTCTCTTAAAGTGTTCCTTACCGCAAGTCCAACACTCCAACCATCTAGTACCATCACCTCTATGTTGTTGATGTGATCCATGTTCCTGTATAGCTGCATTGAACTTCTTTTGTGGTGCCACATTTTCTTTCTCTTCTGCATTTTGAGGCCTTTCTATTTTCGTTTGTCATTTACCTTTACCTTTATCTCTCTTTTTCCATCCATGTTGAGATTCATTCTTATTCTTTGATTGTTCATGGCAATGTTTCAATTTTCCAATAACCTTCTCAAGTGATCGAGGTTCATCATATTCAATCTAATCTCTAAATGCTAATGGAAAACCACTGACAAATCGTTGAACTTTAGCCTTCTCATCTATAAGATGCGATATATACCTCAATAGTTCCAGGAACTTGGTCGTGTACTCTTCATCTGTCATCGATACCATCTTTAGCTCATAGAATTATTTGGTCGTACTATTGTAGTACCTTTATGACAAGTACTTCTTCCTGAAAAGCCTCTTGAACTCATGCTAACTCAAGTACTCTGTCATGATGTCTCTGACCCAGTTTACATCTTCCCACCAGATATCTTATTTACCTCTTAGGCTGAAGATAGCTACTCTAGCCTTCATATTATCTGTGTAATTATGCAACTCAAAAAACTTCTTCATCCCAAGTATCCAAGGCTCTACATCTTTCGATTTCTTCAAATATCCATCAAAAGTAGGTGGCTTTGATTTCTTAAATTCATCTTTAAAGTATCCCCTATCACTCCTCCTGGAAGGATGATAATGATGACAATAGTAATTCCTATTAGAACCAGGATTAGAGTAGTTCCTGTGTCTGCCACCTCTCCTATCCGAAGTATCCAATGATCTTCCATCTCTAACTATGTCATATTTATATGACCTATGAACACCATGAGACCTATTTCCATATGCCCCATTAGTTTTGTCCTCCTACCCATGGTTGATCCAAAGTGGTCCCTATCACTGCAATTCTGACAAACTCTGAAGGAGTATTGCATTAACATTCACTTATTTCTCTTGTGCCTACATGATTTTTTCATTGTCCACTTTACAACTCCTTATTTCTTCCTTCAAGATTCTCAATGTGCCTACTAAATTAGAAGAGTGCCCAACACCACGCTGCTTATCTGATTCATAGGGAGAACATTTGTAGTCTACCATCTTGCTAGTCATTTTGATCTCTTTCCTGCAAGGCATACTATATCATCTAAACCAAATTACAATAAACCAACATACCTTAGCAAAATTCAGGGAGGATATCTCATCTGCAAGGTCATCCAAATCAATGTAATACATGTACAAACATAATCATAACAACATATATACATATAATACATAAGCACATAACCATATGACCATCATTCTAGCTAGAGTCCAGTCATCAATGCATGATCATATCAACTACACATACCATGACCTCATGCATGACAACGACAACCATACCAATGTACATTGACAATACGCAAGCATAAACAACATGTAACCAATCATACACTCACAACGACACACTTCTCAACAAGAACATCCTCTTTCACATGGTTTCATCACTACAACCACGACTGACACCATGCATATGCAACAAGAACATAGACCACAAGGATGATTAACACACGTGCAACCAACATGAATGCATGACCAACGGACATTGTCCATCTAGTTCGAGGGGTGAACCATGCTCTGAAACCACTTTGTGGTATCAGATATGACCCAAAAAGAGCACACTGGCTCTGATACCACTCTGTGGTATCAAATATGACCTAAAGAGAGCGTAACCTTCTCTAATACCACTCTGTGGTATCAGAGATGACCCAAAAAGAGAGGAACCCACTTTGATACCACTATGTAACACCCTCATCCCACATCTACCCAAGTAACTGGCCAACTAGGGTAATTATGCAACGAGAAGCCACTGTAATGGGATTCAACCTCCTAGGTGACCTTAAGGAAGAAAATCAATGGAAACACACCATACAAGCCTTCCACATCAACAACAAAACTCCCAAGAGCCAACCCAACCACTCAGGTAACCAGCCCCTGAGACCAACTGAAGTTTTAGACTACTAAACTCCTAGATGTTCCCTTGATATGGACATGCATGCGTCCAGGAGGCTCCAAACGCTCCCACAACATGGGTATGCATACGTATGGGGAATTTCTCCTCAGACCTGTGCCTACGACTTCAGGATTTGTGCCATTTATTTTTTAGGCCTAAAGCTCAGGTCACTGCCTAGAACTCCATGACAGTTTTAGAATTGAAAGATAACAACATAATGAGGATACACATGCAATTTATTAAACAAGGACTTGACTGGACCCCTACTGGCCATGATAGGTATTTCATTAAACATGTCACAAATATGTATTCTACAGATTTAAACAATAGATCTCAACATAGGAGTCTCATATTTATCTGAGAATTGCTGAGAAGCATTGTTCCCTTATATCATTAGTCACATTATCATATATTAGGTCATAAAAACATTTTTCATTCATTCACAAATCAAAACATGAGGAGAGCCATACATCATCACTGTCATAATACATATTCATAACCAGCATAATAACAACAAAAATACAAAGGATACATCAGCCATAGAATCCAAATATAAACTAGTACAATTACACATAAGATACCAAGGAAATAACCTCTTATTAATGAATGTAAAAGCTACCCTGGTATGGGACTACCACGTTCCACTCGACCATAGATTGGTTGAGCTAGATCTCTCTTCAACTAAACACCCCCGTGCCATATTCCAAGCATGCGTGTAGGACTCAAACCAAAAGAAACAACTAGGGCATCCTGAGGCTAGATCACCTCATCCTCATCAATAGAAACTAGGCTTTACTGCAATCCACATCAGATCACTAGGCGAGCACAATAAAAATGTAATAATAGGCTTTACCATGATCTCCACCTACACTATAAGGAATTTTCCTGTCTCCTAGTCTCTTAGGATTTACCACAATCCACAGTCAGATCTAGGGATCATTGGGCCCTAAACTGAGACTCCACCCTCTAGGATTTACTGTATATCCTGCCATTCATAGGCAAGGATTCCAAAACCTAATCAAGGGAAACCACCTCTAGGATTTACCGTATTTCCCACCATTAACTGGTCGAGGATTCCTAGGCCCACTGAGGCACACAATACCTAGCTTTATCGCAACCCATAGTCCGAATCAGGAGTCATTAGGCTAGTGGCTTTACCACAATCCACAGTTTGGTTCAAGGATCACTAGGCCATGTGTTCTTTCTTTCAGAGATCCACCTCACTCATCTTCAAGTCCATTCGACAATCTAGCTCAACCAAAACATGAGAACCCCATCACACCATGGCTATCCGAAAATGGAAAGGCTAGGCTGAAAACACTGTCACACCTGGAAAAACCCATGCCATAACATCAAAGAACCACGTGCAACACCATGCATGCCAAATATAGCAAGGAAACACACATGCAAATCGATTCTTGCAAATAATCCTACTATAGCTGCGTGATCCTGCTCTTCCTTGCTTTCTCCTTCCTTCTTCTTGCCTTCTTTGCCTTTCTTGATCCAATGCCAAAGTGCTCCAAGAAAAATCTAAGTGTCCAAGAGTGAGTGAGAGAGAGAGAGAGAATAATGAGAGAGCTCCAAAACTGAACTGACAAAAGGTTACAAATTGATCCTCAGAAGCCTTTTTATCAATTAGGCCTCTATTTTCTTCATTTTCCTCCTCACATGCAACGTGTGACCTTTCACCTTCCTTTTCTCCTAATTTCCATTATTTTCATAAATAAATATGCCAAAAATGCTATTTTCCTTTCCAAGGCCTTAGCCATTGCCTTTAGCAATTTCCTTAGCTATAATAAACCAAATAACACCCACAATATGATGTTTTGCCCAACATTTAGATTGGAATAAGTGTCCCATCAACCGTGGTTCCACAATATGATGTTTTGCCCAACATTTAGATTGGAATAAGTGTCCCATCAACCGTGGTTATTATTTTGCCTTTATTAACTTTTTATTACATATAATTTTCACTAGGGTTGCTACAAAATGGGACCATTGGGCATGTATTCTCTGATAAAAATAGATATCTTCTAGTCACAGGTCATATGAACAACTCTAAACAAAGGCAAGATAGATTATGATTTATTTGATAGGTTAAAAAATGAGACATGTTAGAAGATTACATAAAATAATCATAAACAAAGAACTATGATTACTACAATGACATTTAGGTTGAGAAAACAAAATAAGTATTCGAATAACATGAATCTGAGCATTCAATACGAATTCTAATTCATCCAACTTTATCCAAATATTGAATATTAATGGTCAAATGCATGGTTAAGGAGAAAATAAACACAGTAGAAAAACAAATAGGAAATCATTCACACATGAATCTCTGAAACTACACATATAACACTGCTTATAACAAAATATATTAATCTCCAAAGTATATAACAAAATATATTAATCTCCAAAGTATACAGCAACACACGAAGTTTGTTTGTTTTTGTTTTAATTTCGAACCCTTGGTTCTCTTTCATGATCAACTTTATAGCAAATTTACAAACTATAACCATGTTTTTAGAAAACTTTAATTACAAAATGTCTCAAATATCTACGTAAATCTCTAACTAGGATCAAATACATTGCATAGAAATTTCCTTGATGTATTGTTTTTTTAATCATAAAGCAAGATGATAAGACATTGTATTTGGAGGTTGAATTGTAGCTGAAAATCCGATTGAAGCTGAGGAAAAAATCACTTGTTGATATCCCTCCAAAATCTTCTAAAATCCCCTACTTTGTCATCATGTTTGAAATAATAACCTTGCCTCAAAATATGGGCTTGATTCACTGAAATAGGAATCTAGTACGTGAATCCATCCGACATGAGTTTTATTTGATCCAAACCTCTTATCGTTGCTTCAGAAACATATTTCTTTCCAGTCATTGGCAGATTAATTGGTACACATTTATTGGGATAAGAAACCGTGAACTGCCACCAATTTAACTTTCAACGCTTACTCAAAATATAACAAAATTAGCACTGACAATTTAATTATCAACGATATGTCAAAAAATTTGAAAAAGGAAGGATGACATATTAACAGTCAGCACTACGACAAAATCTTATTTGAGCTTATTAGTAGCCTCCAACAAGAGACCTACATTTCTTGAATTCACTTTCCTAGTCTTCTTGGCCTTGGGGCCAAGTTCTATTTTCCTTTGAATTTTGTGCTTCTTAGAGCTAGAAGCCTCTTTAGCTCAGGGAATGGAACAATGGTTTATGTTTTCCTTCTCAGGGAGACTTTCCTTTTGTTTTTGGTTTGGATTGACGAGGTTCCTTGTTTTGGGATCTTAGAGTTCTCGATAAGTTTCTTTTGTTTCTTCTTCTTTCTACTGATTTTGGATTTAGGAGAGCCTGACTCTACGAATCCCCCCAAAACAGGAAATGCTCCCATGTTCTATTAATTTTTTTCAAATGATTGACAATCAAAAGCTTAATTAGGCTCTTATAGAAAACATAGTGAGGGGATGCATTTAGTTTAGCTCGAATCCTTGCTAACATTTTTTTCAGACTCATAAGCAAAAAATAAGTTCATGTTCATTATGATCTATCTAGAAATATGAGTGAGAAATTTGAAGTGGTACATGCCGAGTCTGCTATAGCATCCCTTGTAGGTAAAATAAGCTTGAATTATCCTCAGGATTTGATCCCATTCAGCTTTGAGACAGGATCTCTGCACTTCCAAACGCTTGAGCTTGTCTTTATGCTCATGCTTAAAAAAGAAAGGGATATCAATAATTGCCAAGGTCCAATTCTTGAACCAACGATCCCCATCCACCTAGAGGCATGTAGCCTCTGCAATTGTTTCCTCTATCACCGGGAAAGAAATGCCAACAATGCTACATTTTGTTTGTCAAATCATTCTGCAAAGGTACAGACCAATCCATCATGAAAATCATCACACTTGAAATGGAACTCTTCCCAACCTACTCGTTAGAATTGCTCCTAAAATTCTGGGATGGCTTTGATGGCCTTAGGACCGTCAGGTCCCTCATGCTCTCCCCTATGTAATCAACCTCTCTTTCCCATAACCATTAAAAACCAGCAACAAAAATTGAGGAAAGAAAATCAAGATCTTTTCATGTCAATGATGGAAGCTTAACTAATATCTTACCACAAAAGGAAACGATGACACCATTATACGATAACCCTGCAATGATTCCCTTCACATGAAATCTCAAGTTTAGAAAAGAGAAGTGAAAATAAAATTGGTATAATCACAATTATTCTATTGTGCCTTGATCATACCATCAACTTTGATAATGATGATCACATTTAATGGTGGTAAATTCAACAATTTTTCATTTCGGGAAAATTTAAACCCCATGCCCCACCAACTAATTTATCAACGCCATTTGTTAAATGATGATAGGCTAGGTGGCAATATAATTTGCCAACACTCTCGTTTTAAATTTTTTGAATCAACGATGACAAATTAATTGTCAGCGCACTTGAAACTTTTTATGAAAAACTTAAAACAATTGCTCCAAGCTATTACCTCTCAACCCTTTATCCTGAAACTAAATTGTGGTAACATATTTAATAGAAAGAGTCACAAATTCTTTGACAACTTCACTATCCCATGAGTTGATTTCTGATATCTTTCCTTCGTTGGATTCTTGTTGTTGCTCCACATCTTCTATGCAAAGTAGACTCAATTTGTTTTATTGGTTTAGCATATGGCATGCTGTAGTCCTCCATGATAACTAAAGAAAAATTCTTGAGAGTAGAGCACTATTAATTTTCCTTCCAATCCATACATTAATGTTTGAATAAGTAACATGCCAATCATTTAATGATACTTGCATCTTCAAATTCTCTTTAGTATAAATTTTAGTGACATTTTTCAGTTGTTCTTTTGGCCTCATAGAATGTGATTTTCTCCAAAGTCCTTTGAGCACTTTTATGATCATCCAATTGAAATTCCACTTTGTCATTACATTTCAATAAAATTGTTGTAGCTATTTCACTTATATATATATATATATATATATATTCCTAATTATCCTTTAGTTGTCAATTAATAATCAATGTCTAAATTTTGAAAAATTCTACATAATTTTATTCTACTTGCCATTGTTGCTTTTAATTGTAAAGAAGTGTTTTTTTCTTGAAAGGATTAGAATATCTTCAAATTTCATTCCATGATCTTTTCTTTTAGCTTATGTTTCCTTAAGATGCTCTTGTTTTAATCTCTCCACTTC
Organism: Pinus taeda; assembly: GCA_000404065.3. Lineage (NCBI taxonomy): Eukaryota > Viridiplantae > Streptophyta > Pinopsida > Pinales > Pinaceae > Pinus > Pinus taeda. The sequence continues at coordinate 27,963 of APFE031172207.1, read as the reverse complement.
CTATTTGTGTTAATCCTTTGTTTTCATCAATTCTATGTTAAATTGTTATTTGAGCCGATTGGGTGATAATAGGCTGTTATAGGTCAAATTCTTATTTCAAGGACAAAGAAGCAGAGCAAAAAATATCAACAGAAGGCATACTAAATACGGCAGTAAGAACAACAAGAGCATACACAAGAGGAATAGAAAATCTGCAAAAAATATAGCAAGTTAGTGGATCAAAATGGAATGCAATTCTATTGAAAGAGTTGCAAAAAATGATAGTTGCCCAACATGCAGGGAAAATAAGTTTATGATAGGCAGGTTCAATGATGCACTCCAGGAACTTAGGTTGGAAATGAGAAGGGAGAACATCTATAAACAAAGAGATATAGATAATCAGAAATCCGAAATACTAGAACTCAAAAACAAATGCAAGCATCTTGAGGATGCCATAGCAAATATCAAGTCAATCACTTAGAGCCAGGAAGGGGAAAACCCCGCTCAGTAAAGCAAGAAGCACCACTCTCAACAGGAGCAGTCAGTCAACCAATATTGAAAAATCAATTAATTTTAATGTATTGCAAGTTTATTTTACTTCTAGGACAATATGTAAGGCAATATGCCAAGCTAGTCAAAGGAATACATAGAATATTGGATTCAAGCTTAGAAATAGGGACTGTGCTCCCATTTTTATCTTTCTACTTGAATCCAAACCCCACCGAATGTAATAGGACCATGCTCCTTTCTTTTCTCAACTATTGTTCTTTTATGACTTCTATTATCTGTAAAGTAAAGTACGTTATTTTTAAAATCCAACATTCGTTCATGGTTTTGTAACCAATCTATTCATATAACTATGGTGTAGGATCCAAATACTATCACATAAAGAGATACTTGAGTTACATAAACATTTAAGTCAATCTCACAATCCTTTATTAAACACCCTACTTCACACCCCATGCCATTTCTACTTGACTAATATCTTCCTTTTCTATTTCTTTTATCTTTAATATAGACATTGCAACATAAGCTATCAAGCTTTTAGTAGCTCATGGATCTATCAATATAGGAAAGCTATGGTCAAAATCTTACCTAAACTTTCCAACACTATAGATTGATGTTCATCTCGACGATTATTATTCACTAGATGAATTCTATGGGCTTTTCCCAAATCTCCCACTATTGTCTAGCTCTACTCTCTACTAGCTCTCCTTTTTTCTTGAGGACAATCCCTTTAGAAATGTGGTCCTCCACAATCCAACACCTTGCCTTAGGAGGTTGACTCCTACTACTTGATTGCACAAAAGTGGGTTTAGTACTCGACTATGTACATCATGTCTATTGTATTGACAAAATTTAGATTGTACTGGAAATTAATATGAAGGTCTATCATTTCCAGTTGGACATCTCTATATATTAATAATTAACCCCTTTGGCACACCTTTGCATACTATCATAGGTCTGCAAACTCATTATGATGGTGTTAATCCTTGAACTTCTGAGCCAAGTCTCGATAGTCTATTATACTATCCACTGTTCATAATCTCCTCTTCAGCTATAATGGCCCTTTGGATGACCTCATGCAAGGTATGAGGTATTAGAATCCTCACCTTTGCTATGATATTATAATTTAATCCATAAACAAATGTGTTGACTAAAAACTTTGTGATATCTAAATGTGTGGCATATCTCTACAATTCCATAAATCTTGCCTCATACTCAGGCACCGATCTATTTCTCCATCTCAATGTAATGAATTCATTCAATTGTCTCTCAATGGATTCTTTTAATATATAGAATTCTAAAAAACACTCCTCAAATAACTCATAGGAAACCTTGGATATATCAATCTCTAATTGTGAAAGAAGTGTCTTCCACCTAGTTACTTCCCTTTAGTTGGAAGATTCCCATTCACATCTTGAGGTTAGAAGTGTAATCTCTCAAAACAAGCAAATAACCAACCATATTCTCTAACCAAGTCTTAGCTACCCATCTATTTGTGGATCCAGAAAACTCCATAAATTTTATCTTCTCAAGTTCTCTATGCATATGGTTGTTGGTAGGATTTGTGATCCTTCTACATAAATGGATACTCCTCCTCCTTCTCTCTCTAGTTTACTCATCAATATATCAAACACTTCTCTCTCTAGTTTACTCATCAATGTATCAAACATTCTCTGGAATGAATGCATCATGTTCATTACTTCTCCTACAGATACACGTTCTTTTTTTAAATACATTTTTTTTCCCTTGTTGGAGAGTCTAGAGGTGTAGGTTGCATACCCTAACCCCTAGCAATCCTACAACTACTTGTTATTCCTTTTCCATTCAGAAGAAACTTCAAAATTATATTAATAAACTTTCATTCATAATCAAATAACATAATGTAAACCATAATAAGTTCATGATCCTAAAATATTGAACTTTGCTTTCATACCATCGGTAACAATCATAAAATTCAAAATGCATTATTAAAAATAATA